>JAHDVE020004765.1:0-51954 GCA_022606495.2 Halesus radiatus | reverse complement strand
GTTTATTTTAACAGGATAAAAAATAAACACAGTTATCAAGACACGCGCCAACCAAGCTCAAATTGAACACATGCTCTCCCGAAGACGACAAAAAAAAGCACACTGAAAATTTCAGCGCTATAGCGCTTCGTCGCTATTTACGTAATTAAAGCTTACAGCGCGATGGCGCTGGGCCGCACTCTAACGGTGAAATTATGAAGAGTAATTTAAGAAAATCGTATTTATTTTGTCTAATTACATGATTTTTCAAATTCAATTTAGATTTGTTTGATAAAAATAAATATTTGTTTTAAATAAATACTTTACAAATATTTATTTTTATTTTATTCAAATTCAGATTTTCAACTCGGCTTTAGAAGTGGTTATATCACAGATCACGGCTAAAAAATAGTTTGATTCACAGAGCAAATAATATATAGAGATGCCCCAACACGCAAGGGGAAGAAACCAAAATAATAGTGGCGGGGGGCGAGCTAGGCGTATCGCCAATTTAAGTAAAACAGCAACGAAGTATAAAGTATAATATTGTTGCGAGTATTTGGTTTGACCCTTTTTATAAATGTATTGTAATTTGCTTACCGCAGTCAAAATCACGCGAAAAAGTAGACGGCAGAGAACTAAGCTGGTGCCAAAATGGGTGTGACTTGATCTTTGCCTCCAGCCGTTGAAATCGTACTCAGGGCAAGCCTATCACTTCTGACGTCAGTGGTATGATTAGAATATTTACGGAGAATTAACAATGCTCATGTGAACACTACAAAGTAAAAAGGATGCAGATTTTGACGTACGCAATTTGGGAGGCGAAATGCACCTGAAATAATACAAAGTTTTGAAAGGAAAGCCTATGAAAAAAATAAAATAAAAATGAAATGGTAATTTACATATATATCGTATATTATTTTTTTTTGTGTACAGTGCCAGGGAACATTTTTCCCTCGTCCTGTGCCAACTGTGGTTAGACGTGCATAAATGTGGAGATAATCTTCTCTACCCAGTGAGCGGGCTGGAAATATATAATGAAAGGAAATTGTTTCCACGACAACGCTATAATTTGTAATATGTATTCAGTTTGCCGTTTCTTATAGACACAGGCAGAATAAACAATAAATGCAACACCTTTCACAGGTACGAAAACATTATTATTATTATTTGTTCATATTATTAAATTTACACAGCAGCATCTCGATTATTCATTTATTTATTTAGACGGGCGTTTATACACGTAGATATACAAAAAAAATATATTACGTAGATAATACGTTGTTTATTACGATCAGTCGGATTATTGCATATCTAATAGTTACACGTAGATTTGCTTCTTAAAAGAAGCGGTGTTAGTTACTAAAAATAAACATATTATCAACAGAGCAAATTTAATTCCCTACGCAATGCCTCCATATGGTCGAGGGGTAAGGCTCTCGACTACGAATCCGAAGGTCGCGGGTTCAAATCCCGGCTTGCGCAAGTAAATCTTATTTAATTAATTTGTGCTGTTTCACAAATAATTAATTTAAAAATAATAATATATTTGCGAACGTTCCAGAGTGTAAGATACTGTCAGTATCGTCCTGGTGAAAGACCACCATTCAGAATTGAAACGTTGTTTGAAATGGCTTTTAACCGTGTTTGGTGACCAGATCTGAATAGCCAGGTATTTCCCCACCTTCCTCTTCTTCTTCACCTTCCCCTCCCCAATACCTTCAGCCTCACAACATTCCCCAATTGGGGATGCCATAGTCTCACTGGCTCCAGACGGTTGGGAGCAGTTAGCAAAATAAAAAAAAATGCAATCTCTGTGCACAAGAATTTACATAAAATTAGAGCGAGAAGCAACTACATGAAATGGAGCATGGTGTCTCGTGTTGTATTTATTCGGCACGCGATAATTAATCATACTCACCAGGTCAGGGATGTGGATCACAATTACAAGGTACGAGCTTGGTGATAAAGAACCGCTGGAAAAAACCCCCAATGTAACTCGAATAGCAAAAATAGTGTACAACAATTTATTCTTGTAAGTTCATTATTGGACAACGTTTAGTACAGTGGTCGGCAAACCGCGGCTCTCTGGCCCCTTGCGTGCGACTCTGCCACAAATGACCACGTGCGGGCGCGCAGGTACTGATATGGAAATATTGGAGAAAAAAGTGAACTTAGTTCACAGTACAACTGATCTGCTTTGAAAGACCCGGAGAAAAAAGATTTTTAACACATGGAATAGTATTCCTGACTCATGTGATCAGTTGAAAAAAACTAGATTTTATTATTATTTACCTTACTGGTTCTATATATAATAATAATAATGTTTTTTTATAACAAAATTATAAATAATGATATCCTCACTGTGATTTCCCGCGCTGAGGATTTCATTTACAAAATATTAAATTACATTATATTAAATCAATGTGCTTGATGAAAAAAAAAATTGTAATGTGAGGTGTTTTAAGTGCAGTTGAATGATTTCGGTGTTAGTCTCTATTTGGTGTTAATATATTTTCTATTTCAGATCTCCCTATGTAACGTATCCAGTGTTTTATTTGATTTTTAAATTTATTATGGTCGTTGTAATTTTTAAAGGATTGTGGGGTTTTGTTGTAGAGTTTAGTACCATAGTATAAGAAGTTTTTTTTTGTCCAAATGTTGTGTTTGTGATGCCTTATTGTATGTGTTTTTCACTCTGAGATCTAGTGTTTCTAATGTGTGATTGTTGTAAATTCTTGTATTTATGAATGTAAAGTAGTATTGTTTTGGAGTATAATTGTTTTAAAGATATAAATTCATGTAAACAAACTTTTTCAATGATGAACCTAATCAAGAGTAAATTGAGAAGTCGTCGTATTGGTGATAATCTGAAAACGTGCCTTAGATGAAAAACAACCACAAACAAACCCAAACTTTCTAAGGAGATGCAAGACCATTGTTCACTTGACCTTCAAAATAGGAGAAAGGTCACTGTCTACATGATATTTCGAAAAACCACCCCCATCCCCTTTTCTCACCCTTAAAGTCAAATTTCGGTTCTTCTTGATGAAATTTTGCACACTTGACGTTCAAAATAAGAGGAAAAATACTGGGTAGGGGTAGGGTTTATAAAACTTTACTCCAAACTATTAATAACCCCCTACAACGCCGGGTATTTCAACTAGTAACAGATAATTCACAAAAAAGTGTTTTTTAAGTCAGCTAAATCTATTCTCAGGGATTAAAGGTTAATATTAATATCTTTACCACCAAAATAAAAATAAAAAACTCAAAATTGATAAAATAAGACGAGCTGTATATACAATATCCCAAGTCTCGTCTCTGGAATCGAGCAACAAGCATCAAGTGTGTTCGGAATAGTTTAGTCTCTAGTCTAGTGTCAACCGTCTGTGTTGTGCACAGCTGTATCTACTGTGCACTATCCGGTTCCCAGTATCTACAGGGTGGGCTATAAATTTACCACTTTTTAAATCGCTCCTGCGGGGAAATCGGAGGAGGGAGAGCAGCGCGATAAGCGGCATGCGGGAGCTCGGTTCTTGGAAATTTATTCGCCACGGATCGCTTCACGGGGGAATATCGCGCGTTCTGTGTAAAACATTTTTTTTTACAAAACCAACGATTCCTACGTGATTGTTGGCGAGTCCGTGCGAGAAGTTGTCAACGCACAAGCGTTCGGCTGCTTTGGCGATACCCGAATCAATTTAACAATTACACCCTTATAAGATCCAATTGCTGCAGGAATTAAAACTAAATGATTTGATTTTAAGGAAAATATCCGTTGACACCGCAGAGCAAATAATACATAGAGATGCCCTAACACTCAATGTGAAGATAACAAAATAAGAGGGGTGTGCCGCCAATGTAAGAAAAAACAGCACCTAAGGTGCCAGATTCAAGGAATGCCAGCGGCGCGATGATGGATATTTAGACGATACTATTTTTAAGAAATAAAATTCCCGTTTGCCCACGTTTATAAAAACAAAAGTTCATTTTAATACGACTTGTATTTTTCTTTTTATTGAGTTTTCGTAAGTGCAAAAACTTATGGCCCACCCTACAGTATACCGAGTACAGTATCCACGCCTCCGCGGCCTTGTGTGACCTCGCTCCGCTTGCGCTTGTCGGCCGGCAAGAGAAGCACCTCACCTATACGTCTGTCTGCCTTCAACAGAGCAGGGTTAGGAAACCTTTTTGCCGCCGAGTTCCATTTGGATGTTTGTAATATCGCTGGCGAGCAGGACTTAGATTTTTCAGAAACATGATGAAGGGGAGTCCCCAATATAATTATAATAACCTCACCTAGTACCAATAAAAAAAATAGTTTTTTATACCTTACAAGAATTCTTAAAATAACAAAATTTAACAGTGTAATGCATGTCCAAAGGTCATGTTCACAAATGATAATGCAACATATGTGTCTGTAACTACTAGGTATGTTAGTTGTAAGACTCTAGTTTTAAGCCATACTTGTAAGTCATTTTGCAATATTGTATATAAAATATGCACTTGGTTATAGATATGTATTAGTTTTAAATAAAAGTTTATATACATGTTAGATGATAGAGTAGTCTAATAAGGAATAAATAATTTTAAATAAAAAAGTTAAGTCTGTTATTTTTCTTCTGTTTTCTAAAGTATGTATTTTGAGTGTATTTAGCAAGAATGTATAGTTTATGTGTTGTATTGGTATGTGTAGTTTGAAGTTAATAAAACGTAAAAATTTGCGCTGCACGCGTTCAATATTTTTTATATGAATGATATAGTATGGGGACCACACTATTGAATTGTATTCTAATATGCTGCGCACTAATGACAAATATACGATTTTTATAACTTTCAGCGAATCAAAGTCTTTGATAGTTCTAATTATAAATCCCAATGTCTTCATACCTTTATTAGTTATTTGTTGTATGTGATTTACAAAATTTAATTGTGTAAATCGCATACAATACATATGTTATAATTGAATGAGTTTAAAACACAGTAAAAAATCGATCTGTGGAATGCAATGTGATAATTTTGATTATTCTCTTTACTACTTCTATGTTTACAACGTCTGATTGCACACGAAACCACAATCATTGTTTTATTTCTTTAAATCTTCGAATGTCACTCGCTGCCAGTCAATAAACGAATGATGACGTCATGTATTAGAGAAATGCGTGAACCCGCCTGATACCAAATTAGGATGTCACGTGGTTTGCCTCCAGTCGTCAAAATGGTAGGCAAATTCGGCAAATATGGCATGCCAATTAATTCTGAAGTCAGTGGTCAGAATTTGAAATATCGTTGCGAATTGTTTCCGTCCTCACGCGACATTAAACTCTGCGCTCGTCGTAGAGGCCACATCATCCTGTGCCTTTCATATATAGGTGAAAATTGCGTTCCGTTTAGCTGAGAATATCTAAAATCATTAAAAAATTTTGTTGAGCTTTTCCGAATAGTTGCGTTCGATCTAAGCAAATTAATTACTATATTATTGTGAATATCTAAAATTACGGATTGGACGGAAAACCCCGCGGCACCCGGTTAAAGCGAGCATCAATTCCGTAGTATCCAAAAACAGAGACTCCCCTTTAAAGACTCCTTCTGCGAACGAGGCTCAGCAACTTGTAAACAATGAGCTGCAACCAGATGCCAGTGGCGGTCCCAGGTAAATGATAATGGAAATTGTACCTATCGGGTATTGTGTACGATACGAAAGCCAAGGTTCGCGTTCGAATGGTGTCATTGTCTCGCACAGTACGTCATACACGATATCACTCGTGTACGATGGGCTTTGCAGGCATTTGAATTGAAGGCATTTTATGAACGATTTGTTATCTTAGGTTTATCGGTGTACGTAGTAGGTACGGTGTTAAACGTAAAACACAACAAATAATATAATACAACTAATTGCTTCCCGTGTAAAATCACGGAATGTAACTAGAACTATTAAATGTAGTTTCTCGATCATTTTAGATTTTCTCATTTATTACATTTCTTTGGAATTGTATATTTTTAAACGTTTGGAAAAGTGAGTTATAGTATAATATTATTTACAGCAAGTGGTGGATACTCTCAGTATTGCCTTGGCGAAAGACCACCATTCAGAATCTTAGAAACACTATATCCCAGAGTTAAAAACACATCCAAAACACAAACACAACATTTGGACAAAAAAACTTCTTACACTATGGTACTAAGCTCTAGAACAAAATCCAGCTCTCCTTCAAAAATCACAACGATACGATACGAATGTACCACCCCAGCCAGGAGCACTCCTGTCCCGGTACGACCGGTACACCAGGGGGAACTGAATTGTTAGGGACTCGGAACACGTGCTCTACGGGAAGGAGGATGGAGTTTAATCGACCGGTATACTTGGCAACCTAATAAGCCAATATTACAACAATAACTAACTAACTAACCATGACGCCGTTTCCCGCAGGGGTAGGCAGAGAGGAAGGACCGCCAAACAACTCGATCTTGGCATACACTTCTTGCTTCATTCACATTCATACATTCTCTTCTATTATTCCACTTCTGACATGGACCGACTCAAGTATTTGATTCACTTAATCGTGCCATGTCTTCCTCGGGCGTCCCCGGCTTCTTCATCCACTCACATTCGGGTCATATTTCTTCGTTCATTCGCTGTACATGCCCAAACCTTCTAAGCGTCCCTTTCTTAATCTTACTCATTACTCTTACAACAAAAATAAATTATAAAATCAAATAAAACGCTGGATACGTTACATAGGGAGATATGAAATAGAAAATATATTAACACCAAATACAGACAACCACCGAAACCACTCAACTGCACTTAAAACACTTCACCTCACATTTTTAGCAATCACATCAATTTAATGTCATACTTTGTAAATGAAATCCTCAGCGCGGGAAATCGCAGTGAGGATATCATTATTTGTTATTTTGTAATGAAAAAACGAAGATAATAAAACATTATTATTAGAATCGAAACGTTGCGTGAAATGGCTTTAGCCGTGTTTGGTGACCAGATCTAAGAATAATCAGGTACTTCCCCACCTTGCTTTCCTTCATCTCCTTCCTCATTCCCATCCTCAAAACTTCAGCCTCGCAACATACCCCAATCGGAAACGCAGTTAAGCAAAAAGTCTTTAAGCCTAAGGATGAGGACAATGTCCTAACCTTAAAAGAAACCGGAATCGGGCACCGGGTACTTCTCAATCACATTGCAAATAATAACACGCAAGGGGAAAAAACAAAATAAGGGGAGCAAGGGGCGAGCTAGGCGTGCCGCCAGTTTAAGTGAAACAGCAAATAAGTTAAAAGATTCGGCTTTTTATGGGAGAATCGCACACGAGTCCCAACTGCTTACAACCGTCTGGAGCTAGTGAGACTATGGAATCCCTAATTGGGGTATGATGTGAGGCTGAACGTAAAGGGGAGGGGAAGGAGATGGGGAAGAAGAAGGTGGGGAAATATGTGGCTATTCAGATCTGGTCACCAAACAGGACTAAATTTGATGTTTACCATTTTGGCACCAGCCTCTTCCTACTTCTTGTACGGGGAGGATGGTGACAAAAAGGATGTCACGTGACCTTTGCCTCCGGGGGTCGAAATGGTGCGTTAGGGCAAGTCTATTAATTCTGACGTTAGTGTTCCCAACCTTCCTCACTGCATCTCATTCCCTTCCCCACTCCCTTAACCATCAAAACATATCGATACCTTAGTTCAATAGGGAACTAACTCAAAATATCTCATTTTGATAAAACTGGATTTGAAAATGTTTTCATAAAGACATCGCTCCGATGTAAAGTTATTTTGTCCACCAACATAACAATAGAAGCAACATGTAAGTAATTTATCAACCTATAATATCATTGGTGTAAATGGCTACATTTATTAAGTTCCTAACGGAAACATTTGACATGTTTCTCCATTGAACTAAGAATGTGCTGATTTCATTATAATTCCATAAAGAATTATCTGACTACATAATTAGGACAAATTAGACTTTTTTATTGAAATATGAGAAGGGAGAGTTTCTTTACCAGTTTTCATCATGCACTCAAAACCCAGAAAATTTGAGTTATTTCCCTATTGAACTAAGGTATCGATATATGCCAATTGAGTATGCCATAGTTCCACCGACTCTGGATGTGCGGAGTGTTAAGATGTTGTATTCACATAAAAAATATATAAATGACAACACGACAGATAAACGCGAAACCAAACCATTCATTAATCAAAAGTATTTTTTGCGGTTTGGTAAAAAATATATAAATTGAATTCATATTTAATTTTTTGCACTCGTGTATCCAACAATAAAACGTATTGAAATTACACAAGCAAATTATGAGCAGGATCAAAGTGTGCAATTCATTCAAATTAGTACTAATCGACCAATGAAACAACGACACATAGGGTCGCGTCTATAACTTGACACAGTTCACTTTGCAGTAGGCGGCGTCGATAGGTTAAATTTCTCCCCACAAAATTTAGCCTCACAACATGCCCCGTAATTATTTAAAAAAAATTGGTAATTTTAACAATTCGTCTTTTGTCACTAACCTTCTAATAAATGTAATATAAATCTTTACATATAAAAAATAATGTCTGTCCTCGATTTTCTCAAAAGTCACTGGACCGATTTCGCTAAATAGTGCAGTTTATTCTTATTAGTGCCGGGAAGGTTTGGAGAGTAGTTTGAATGAAATCCAATATGTAAAACTGTTGCTATACCGTTTTAAAATTAGTATGAAAAACATTGAAAACGCCATGTTGTATTGATATACCACTCTGGTTAGCCACAGATTACACATTGAAAAGAAGGTTTGTTTGGGTAGAATATTTTCAAAATGGAAAACACAAGTAGGTACCTCTACTTAAGAACTTTATTATTTGGAATAAAATAAAATTTTCGAATTGTTTAGAGATAGTAATAGTCGTCACAAAGCATTACTTTCGCTGTCAAATCGATTATGGCATCCAAACGACAAGCAAGAATTCACAACTTCATAACTTTATTCCAAAAAAATAAAATTCGAGCGCGGGTACACATCAGTTAGTAACGAATAAGAATAAAATGGTAACTGCAACACCATGTAATGTGCGGTGTTTTCTGATATTGTGTCCTGTGCGTTCAACATCACATCTTCCCAAACTAAAACTTTATAAAATAACCTGTTAAACTGGGTTGACCTGCCAGGTGCAGGTAAGTATGTTTCTGTATCTGTTTGTACATAAAAGGATAAACCCTAGCAAGTAATATTTGTGCAGCGCCCTTGAGGTGCGAACACAAAAACCACAAATCACAAAAAACGGCGCTATACAAATGATAAAATTATTATTATTAATGTGGACATCATCGTATCACTGGCTCCGCTTAGTGGGGAGCAGTTGAGACTTTTGCGCGGTATTCACTTTACAATAAGTACTTTTTTAAGCGTAAAGGCTTATCTAGCGTGTTTTATACCAAATTAATAATGCGTATACTCAAAATAATTATTCTAGATTTATGCTTCATTGCATATTAATTATTGATAGAATATTAATAATATTCAAAGAATATAAAATAAAAAAAGACATTAAAGATATATTTAATAATACTTATAGCATAATACGGGACTGCAGGGAAAAATCGACCTTGCACCCCTTTAATTCCCTACATAATAAGGAGTAATGCGGTCTCTACAAGGTGCCCGCGAGCAAAAATCGTCTTTAAGCCCCTTTAATTTCGAACACAATAAGGTCGATTCGCAGCCAAAACGGGACGGGGAACGCATTGGCCCGACAAAATACACCGTAAGCGTATCGACTTTTGAAGAGAGCAAGGCCGAGAGTGGGTCAAATCGGGTACGTACCTCCCTACAATGCAGTCAGTCGCGGTTGACTTCGCAATAAAAACCAACTGAAAGACTGCAATAGGCAAAACCTAGTTAATTAAAAATCAAGAAAAAAAATCGATAACTATGGCACTTTTATATTTACAAGATAAATTTTCTACAACAATTTAAAATGCGTCATTTTTAACATGCCGCCAAAACGACATGTTAATTTTTGTTTGTGAATTGTGGCGTTGTTGACGTCACGCCGACCAACGTCAGTGACAGCCGTCTTACCAGCCAGTAGCGTTATGTACATCATAATGACGTAGTAGCCAGTTTCAACCGTTTCGGAATGAGCGGCTTTAGATCGTTTATAATCAATAATTCGGAACGAAAATATTTAAATTGCACTTTTTTAATAATATTATTATTGCAGTATACTAGATAATATACAATAATTGAATAACCAAGTAAATTTATTTTCAATTTATTTTTTATAACTTATTGAAGTTTGTAAACTTCATTGTAATATTTAATCATTGAAGAAGATAATATTAACACATCCCAAGTGAACCACGAAACCGAAAAAACAACAGAAATTAAAAAGATTTCAGTCGCATCTGGGACTCGAACCTCAAATCGTGTGTTTTCGGTTTGAGAATTTGTTGGCCTAGAAATATCGTAGATGATTTAATTACATACTGTAAATAGATCACACATTGGCCTTTCATTTAACCCGGCATTTTTTTGGTATGTCTTTTTATAAGCTTAGAAGAAAACGAAGTATCGGACATTAAAAAAATGTTTAAAGCGCAAAATCTCCTACTTATGAACTCCTTTTCCCATATTTTCGTATTGTTCGTTGTGGTAAATTAAGTTTTTTAGAATATGACGGTAAAACATTTTAATAATTATGTCTGAGCTTTACAGAATAGAATAAAACCAGCATTTTGGAGATGTTTTTTTTTGCGCAAATCGAAACATGCGGCCGATGTACAGCGGGATTTTCAACCTTGTTGCCACCTGAATAAGGAGCGCGTGATTTCGTTAAAATTTTAGCCGGTGGAGCGCCTTAATATGTTTTCATATAAAAATATTAAACAAACAAACTTCAATGAACAGTACTTACAAATTGTGTACTTTTTTATTGTTTCTTTGTATAACACTATTTTTACTTTAATCATTGCCTTTTTTCGCTCTACATTCTTGTAAACATTATTTGTAAAGTTTATTTACCTTCTGTTACTTTATTTAGACATTGTTCACTTTTTCAAATTCTTTCTGTGCAACACAATCTCAATTTCCTCAACTAGTCTAAATATTATTTTGAAGGTTTACCATGGGTGTTAGTTGAAGTTTGCCGGTTTTTTTCAATAAAGAAAACGCTTAATTCTCAAGGGAATCTCAAAAAAAATTTATTCAAAGTATTGCCCATCTATACATTCTATACATTTTGCCCATCTTTGAGGCAAATCATGGATACCATTCCAAAAAAAAAAATTCTCTTTCGAGGCAAACCATTCGACGAGCCATTTTTCGACTTTTTCAAAATTGGCGAAGCGCTGCTCTGCGAGTGAGTGTCCCATCGATGCGAAACGGGGCAAGGTCTGGAGAGTACGGCGGGTGCGATAATATTTCCCAATTCAATGCTTTGAGAGTGTTCTTCACTACTTTAGCTGTATGAGGCAGTTTGGCGGTTTTTTCAATTTGTCTCTCGTTCATTTGGCGTGGTACCCATTTTCCATACTTTTGGATCTTTCCCATAGCTTTTAAACGTTGGCAAATTGCTCCTCGGGTCGCGTTAAGTGTTTGGGCCAACTGTTGTTGCGATTGGGTTGGGTCTTCATCCAATAACGCCTACAATTCCTCGTCTTCGAACTTTTTCGTTGCACCAGGATGTTCATTGTCTGTTAAATCGAAATCTCCACTTTTAAATTGACGAAACCATGTCTCACATGTTCTAATCACTGGAGCATGTTCACCATAAGTTTCTACCAGCAACCGATGAGCTTCAACTGCTTTTTTCTTTTGATGAAATAAGAAAAGCAACGAATGCCGCAAATGCGATTTACTTGGAACGAAACTCGACATATTCACTGAGGTAACCAACTATGACACCATTGTTTTGGCAGAATGTAACTTGTGTATTTTGGAAGGTTAATGTCCATAAAAAAATATGACATAGATGCCAAATCATAGAAATGTATACATATTTCTAGCGACATCTATGAGTAAAACCGGCAAACTTCAACTAACACCCCTGGTATTTATTTGTATCATATTAATCAGCAAGAAATAGCTAGGATGCAGGCGAGTTCTCCAGATATTGTATATTGTTTTAATATTATTGTCTGTATCTGTATTTTCTACTTAAATAAATATAATAATAAAGTATTTTACAAAGTGCCATAGGCTTTATCGGGCTCCTAGTCCATTCGAGACTCGGATGACATTATTCCTAGCATGGTCATTTAGATTGCCAGAGCGGAAATGGATATCCCATCTGTCCACAGACTAAACCGGACGTAGACAGAATAAAAAACATGACGAATAATAATAATTAATAATAACCGTATCATTGGTTTTGTTTTTTTTTTGTTAATATTCTTTTATCAGTAGTAATGACGATAGGTCTGTATTAAAAACATGATAACGGCCTTCCATGCGAGCGAACAAATTTTAGTTTGGAATATTACGAATTCTGTGATAATATTACAAATTTCATGACGCCAGATGATTTTATACTTTTTATCAAAAGATTACTTAACAGTGGTAAATTTCGGAGCAGATATTATTGTGTGAGGTAATGTTCTTTATACACGGTGTCCGGAAAGTCGTGGCACATGCTGAAAACTAGTGAATCTACATTACGTAGGCAATATCGTTTCTCAATATCGAGCCTGATTCAGTTCTTTTTAAGGATAAGGCATCGTATTTTTCCTTAGGCTTAAAGATGTTTTGCTTAACTGCGATTCCGGTTTTCTCGGATGACAGCTGTCATTCAGCGAATGGCATTCTTTAAAAATATCGATTTTGCGTAGTTTTGACAAAAGAAAGACTCGATATTATGGTAAGTATTGACTTTATTAAATTCTAAAGATTATAATAAACTACACGCGTTAAGTATGTATGATGCACACATACTTTTTTAATAATACTGTGATAATTAAACTATAAGCTTCTTTAAAAATGTATTGTCACTGAAATATATATTTTTTTACATGAATACCGCATAAGAGTCTCAACTGCTCCCAACCGTCTGGAGCCAGTGAGACTATGGCATCCTCAATTGGGAAATGTTGTGAGGCTGAAGGTATTGGGAAGGGGAAGAGGAAGGAGAAGGGGAAGAGGAAGGTGGGGAAATACCTGGCTATTCAGATCTGGTCACCAAACCACGGTTAAAAGCCATTTCAAGCAACGTTTCATTTCTGAATGGTGGTCTTTCACCAGGGCGATACTGAGAATCTTCCACTCTGGAACGTGCGCAAATATACTATATATTGTTTTGATTTAATTAATTGTGAAACAGCGCAAATCAATTAAATTAAATTTACTTGCGCACGTCGTGATTTGAACCGGCGAACTTCAGATTCGTAGTCGAGAGCCTTACCCCTCGACCAAAAATGATTTAAAAAAACCTTTTAAAATGAGTCATCTTTCAGCAGCTGAAAATACCATGCATATCATCGCGTAAATTTAATATAATTTATTCGTAAATTTATATTCCTGGGTTGTTTAACTATTTCTGTTTATATTTGACTATGATGAGTATGTATATTTTTATTATTTATTTATTTACGTCCATTACAAGTTTTTACATGGACATTTACAAATAATATGGAAAAGGTACATTTTATAATATATAAAATAACAACATAATTTTACACTTTTATCCAGAGTTAAGTAGTTTCAAATAACTTAGTTCTACTAGATGAAAACAACCGTACTAATGCATGCTTATACTGTAACATTGACGTGTCAAATCAACAACATCAACAACATCCAAGTATTAGTTCCCCAGATGTTAAATTCGTCACATAGACTCCTATATATATTAATATTGCAACGCTGAAGTTGAATTGTCACAATAAAATGGTAGGTACTGTCTTGTCCGACCAGGTATATGAAAAGCGATCAAATAAGCAGTTCAGAAGTATACAAAAATTGTATTAACAATCTAAAACAAACATGTTAAATCACAAATAATTATTCACAAAAAAAAAAATCAAATTTTTTCCATACGATCTATAAACATTTATTTATTTATTTGTTGGGCGTTAAATAAAAATACACCACAAAAAGGTTGAGAACCACTCGGGTTGAGAACCACTCCCCCCATAGACTATATAAAACCGTTTAATTGAGGGTTTAAAAACTACTAGCTGATGTGTACCCGGCCTCGCTCGGGTACAGAAATTGATTTGACAGCGAAAGTAACTATCTCCAAATAAAGAAACATTCATTTAAATATTTTATTTCATTCCAAACGTTTCTTTTTTACAAAATATATCTAAATCATAAAGTTCTTAAGTAGGTACCTACTCGTGTTTTCCATTTTGAAAATATTCTACCGAAAAAAACCGTCTTCTTTTGAATATGCAATCTGTGGCTAACCGGAGTGTTGTTATATCTATGGCTAACCTAAATAAAACATGGCGGGTTCGATGTTTTTCAAACTAATTTCAAAACGTTATAGGAACAGTTTTACATATTGGATTTCATTCAACTACTCTCAAAATCTTCCCGGCACTGATAATAACAAACTGTGCTATTTTCAGCGAAACCGGACCAGTAATTTTCGAGAAAACCGAGGACAAACAAACAAACTTACATTGATTTTTATATATATATACGAGTATATAGATTGGATCCAGGTCTACGCTTCGACGCATCTCAAAACGAAATAAACACCTGATAGTAAACTCGTAGCGACTGAGTACTTTAAAATTTCACAAAAAAAGTGCTTTGAACTCGATTTACTCGAAAGCAAAATATTAAATCTAACTAACTAACTAACCATCACGCCGTTTCCCCGTCGGCAGAGAGGACGGACCGCGAAACAACTCGATCTTGGCATACACTTCTTGCTTCATTCGCTTTCATACAACGTCTCATACATTCTCTTCTGTTATTCCGACTTCTGACATGGCCCGACTCAAGTATTTGACTCACTTGATCGTGCCATGTCTTCCTCGAACGTCCCCGGATTCTTCTTCCATTCACATTCGCGTCATATATTCTCCTTACACTGCTCTATTCATTCATTCGCTCTACATGCCCAAACCATCTGAGAGTCCATTTCTTGATCTCGCTCATTACGCTTACAAAATCAATTAAGTTATATCACAAAATCGACTTCAACATGAAATTCAGACCGTATTCCCCCTTGTAAAACAAGTTTCCAGACACCGTGTATTATATTATTTTTATGACGAATAACTGAATTATCTCCGTGACCCGATACAATATTATTATGCAACGCCTTAAGAATGTGATACATTCGCTCAATTTTCGCATAAGAGATTGGCATTATTATTATTTGGCCCATCACTTTCTCGAGAAAAATGAAAGTAATTACAGCAATGATGCTGAGCGTACCAGACAAAATACTATAGAACATACGTATAGGTTCCCAAACTTTATTTCCCAATCGACCACTTTGCCGTTTTTTTTTTTATTTTTCGTTGACCCTCCCCAAGTGGAATTTATTCGCTGGGCAATTTATTACCAGGAGCGCAATTCCCGTTCTTTTTAAGAAAGATTCATTATCTTTATCATAAATATTTTTGCATTCATGAAATGACTTCAGTGACTTAAAACAAAAACATTTTTCATTCAAATTATAATGTCAAGACACAAAGTGATTGCTTCCTTCGATAAATATATATTTTAAAGTGACATTTCTGATTTTTGGCATGGGTAACGTACAAACAACGCAATTTCGTTAATTCGGTTGATTTAATAGCAATTTTTAATTATTATTTATTTTTATTGAGATTTAAAAACCTCATTTTAATATTTAGTCATTGCAGAAAATAATATTAACATAACCCAAATGAAACATGAGAACGGAAAAAAACGATGTCTCATATAAATAAAAAATCGGATATTAATCCGAGACACTGTCTAGTATGCAATTGTGTTCCTTAGGAACTTTGTAATCACTATAAAGATAGCTGCCAATAGTATGGGATTAAAAATGGAGAATAATATTTACAAATCTTAAATTTGAGATATGATATCGATGAAGATGGCATAAATTGAACTGGTCTCATTAGCTACGTTGGTTAAGCGGTTGCCCCGCATATGCAGAGGTCCTAGGTTCGAGTCCCAGATGCGACTGAAATCTTTTATTTTCTGTCATTTTTTCCGTTGTCATGTTTCATTTGGGTTATGTTAATATTATTTTCTACAATGATTTGATTTAATAGCATTAAAATGAGACAAATTCCGCACTAATAATGATTAAAATCAATACTTAGGATATGTAGAGTTTTTATTTTGTTAAAACTACGCATATATCGATATTTTTAAAGAATGTCATTCGTTGCACGACATCTGTCATCCGAGAGAACCGGAACCAGAAAGAAAGAGTCTTTAAGCCTGAGGATGAGGCCAATGCTTAATCCTTAAAAGGAACCGGAATCGGGCCCCAGATTCGAATAGCCAAGGACTTCCACCTCCTTCCCCTCCATACTCCCTTCAGCATTGTAGCTTGTAACATACCCCAATTGGGGAGAAACTCAGTGGCGTTAATCTTAATCAGCAATTTAAGGGATATGAAAGTCTTGATGAGGCCAAAGGAACCGGAATCGGGCCCCAGATTCGAATAGCCAAGGACTTCCACCTCCTTCCCCTCCATACTCCCTTCAGCATTGTAGCTTGTAACATACCCCAATTGGGGAGAAACTCAGTGGCGTTAATCTTAATCAGCAATTTAAGGGATATGAAAGTCTTGCGGCCGGGTCTACGCTTCGACGCATTTTATTTATTGTTTTGAAACATAACATCATATTTATAAAATCAGCATTGGGAAGTGGTAACTATCCATTTTAAAATGATCACAGAAAGCACGGTTTTTGGTTTAGCGATAATTATACAGTTTAGTTTTAAAAGACAATAAACAGTTGGTAGGGACAAAATATTTCGAATTTGATAAAAAAAAAATGCGTTTTCGAACTAGAATTATTCGAAAACGAAAACTCAAAACGTAATAAAAACATTTGACGGTCTCCGTGGCTGAGTGATGGCTGCGAATCCGGAGGTGGTTCAAATCCCAAGTAAATTTTATTTGATTAAATTGTGTTATTTCAAAATTTATTAATTTAAAATAAATATATAGTATATTTGTGGCACGTTCCAGAGTGGCAGATACTGTCAGTATCGCCCTGGTGAAAGATCACCATTCAGAATTGAAAAAACGTTGTGCGAAATGGCTTTTGGCCGTGTTTGGTGACAAGATCTGAATAGCCAGGTACTTCCCCACATTCCTTCTTCCCGTTCTCCTTCCCCTCCCCAATACCCTCAGCCTCACAACATTCCCCAACTGGGGATGTCATAGTATCACTGGCTTCATGTAAAAAAATAAAAATTACTTTGTATTCACCACTTTATTAATATACACAGATACGAACATGTTTCGAAAGCGATGCCTTTCTTCATCGGAAATATATAGAATACTATTATTAATTTATATAATATATGTATTATATATATTCCTGATGAAGAAAGCATCGCTTTCGAAACATGTTGGTACTGTGTATATTAATAAAGTGGTGAATACAAAGTAATTTTTTAAATTATTTTATTAATAATGACGCCACAAAGTGAACACCAATCTTTTGAAGAAATTATAAATGAATTCATTCTATGTTATTATAAACTACATATTTTTAATTTTCTTTCTTTTAAATTGACGTAATTATTTTAATTTGAATTTTTTCTCATTTTCTTATATATTTTAATATTATTATTTATCTTTTTTTATTATATTCGTTTCTTTGTTCATATTTGTAAATATATCTCATGTAAAATGGGATATTGGGTTTGCACTACCCACCCAGTCTTGCTGGATTAAAAACTTAAATAAATTGAACATTTGAAAACAGCCGTTTTATTTACCATTTTCCGCTAATTGTTATGGCCAACCGAATTAATAAAGATTAATAAATACAAGTTCCTTACCAAATTCATGGAAAAAATACATTTTGATCAGAAATTTGTCGTATTTTCTTTATGATTCATTTTTCTTAGGGTGGGCACAGCTTTTTAGCCTTTATGGACTGCACGCCACTGACTATAGATCGCACTTAAACAATCGTTAGCGCGAGAATCTGATTGATAGTATAAAGATTTCACGCTTGGAGGAAATAAGAATTCGTGCAACTTTTCACGTAGCAATCCACCAACACTGTGAATAATGATTATTAATTACGATTACGTACATGTTTACTACGTTACGTTACGCGTCATTTCAAACAAGTCTCCAAGAAGGAGAAAGAGTCCGTCACTTGTAAATGTTTCAACAAGCCGCGGCCGCCTTACAAGGCTGAATTACTGGTTTGACATGTGCGACTTTACAAGCAAACGTAATCCGCGCATAAAGAAAGCAGTTCTTACTTACTTCTTACTTGCTACTATAATAATATATATATCGTACAGTTCATTAGTCTGACAAAACACAAATACACTCAATTTTAGTTACAGTCCTAGTGGAGGTTTGCGGTCTTTTTAAACGGTGGTTCAATCAGAAATACAAGAGAAGATATTATATCTCATCAAGTGCACTTACTGTGGTGGTCCCTCGGCGAATCGTCGAACACACATAATTTAAATAAAGAAGCGAAGCTAGCAGTCCGGAATGGAGTGCTGATACCAACCTTGATGTATAGCAATGAGGCATGGAACTGTGGGCAGGGGAAGGATTAAAGTAGACTGAATGCTGTAGAAATGAGATCTCTTAGGCGAATGTGTAGTAAAACCATGTATGATGGTTTGAAAAATGGTGAGATTCGTAAAGAATGCAACGCTGATGTAAGCGTGATGAGTAAGATGAAGAAAGGGACGCATTGGTGGCTTGGGTATACAGAGCGAATGAATTAAAAAAAGGAGTGTAAAGAAGAATAAGCTGGGGACGCCCGAGGAAGACATCGCACGATCAAGTGAATCAAATACTTGAGTCGGGCCATGTCAGAAGTCGGAATAATAGAAGAGAATGTACGAGATGACGTATGAAAGCGAATGAAGCAAGAAGTGTATGCAAAGATCTAGTTGTTTGGCGGTCCGTCCTCTCTGCCTACCGCTGCGGAGAAACGGCTTGATGGTTAGTTAGTTAATTTTAGACCACTGTAATATACGATACGAGTGTACCAACTGTTATCTAGAATCTGATTGGTATAGGAGCATAAAATCCATATTGCGCGTCCTCTCTGCCTGCTCCTGCAGAGAAACTGCGTGATGGTGAGTTAGTTAAATAAAGTTGATGGGAAGGGTACTATAATAACTAGCGACTTGAGGCAATACGGCGTTTGTCGAAACTTTCTTAACTTAGGAATGTAACGCGTCTTATCTAAAAGGGTTGCATTTTTATACAAAAACAAAAGCATGCATTATAATCCGTTTATTTACTGGTAGATTTACAAATTATTCCATTAAAAGCAAGCGGTTAGACAAATGCAGGAATAAGAAAATAAATACTTACAAAGATTTACTACCTACTAAATAAAGTAAAATAACAACAATAACTTAACAATAACTTGCATCCTCATCGTGCAAAGTTCAGCCGGCCGGCAAAGTGACCAAAAGGGGGCCATCTCGGTGGCACTCGTCAAACTTCCGAGGTCACGTGTCTTTGAACATTCCTTCGTCAGCTCTGGGCACAAACTTCAACATGGTTCGGCCTAGGTTATTTAATTTCACCGTCAGGGGGATTGTGATGTTTTGTTTTTTTTTGTATGAAGTATTTGCTTGGGATCGTGATCCCATATATGCTGCATCCATACAGCGCAGTACCTATCGGAATATCGGGTTGCTCTTCGACCGTAGTATTTGGCCGCGTGGATTTAAAACGCGAAATTCAAACAGCGCGCTGTTTATAATTCAGGTCAATCGTATTTTCTTATATACTTTATGGGATTTCACTGCATAGTGGCTACTTAGAGAAAACCGCTACTGGTAAATGTAAATGTAAATTTAAATGTAAATGTAAATGTAAATGTAAATGTAAATGTAAATGTAAATGTAAATGTAAATGTAAATGTAAATGTAAATGTAAATGTAAATGTAAATGTAAATGTAAATGTAAATGTAAATGTAAATGTAAATGTAAATGTAAGTGTAAGTGTAAATGTAAATGTAAATGTAAATGTAAATGTAAATGTAAATGTAAATGTAAATGTAAATGTAAATGTAAATGTAAATGTAAATGTAAATGTAAATGTAAATGTAAATGTAAATGTAAATGTAAATGTAAATGTAAATGTAAATGTAAATGTAAGTGTAAGTGTAAATGTAAATGTAAATGTAAATGTAAATGTAAATGTAAATGTAAATGTAAATGCGTATCGTCTATCTGGCTCAATAGTCAGATTATAGTGATAAATACATCCAAACAATAAATTTACAATGTCGTACTATAAAACCGTAAGCGATAAAAACAAGATCCTACAGGACTTAAAATTTTTTAAGAGATTCGCAGGGACCTACAAGATCAATCAAGGGTTAATTGTTACGGGGAACGGCTGCGCTGCCCGTTTCATACATAACTTAATTTTGAATTTAAAATACGCATCCCCAAAATGAATGTAATCTTTTTGATCAAAGGTTTATTTAATATCTAGTACGAAAAAGAAGTATTTTATTTATTTATTGAAAAAAAATATATTTTCATAATTTTAGAGGCAAGTTAGAAAATTATTTGCGGGTTTACAGTATTTAAAATATATATATATCATATTTGCTATGTAAATATCATTAAGTAAATAAAAATATAAAAACAAAACATTAAAAAAAAAAAAACTTTTTTCTTGTCGATGTTTTAAATTGTGTACAGCAAATTTGTGTTCCAACGTAAATTGGTCGTTTTTAATTTAATTTAAAGTCCACCATGATGCTTATTTTTTTTTTTAATATTTCATTATATTTTCAAAGCAGACGGGGTAAAACTTTTTTTTACATCATCATTAGCCCCCAAATAATTGTTAAAGGTGCCTCTAAAATCGCGAAAAACCAATTCCTTTAATGGCCTATACTTCATAATGCAAAACAAAAATAAATAAATTACTGCTAATCCGTACTAGACTTACTATACTTTTTGATGAAAAGAAATATCATTATGTTTAGGTGAGTATTTTGGCAGCAAATCCAAAATTAAGTTTTGTATGAAACAGGCCGCGCAGCCGTTCCTCTTAATGCGTAGGTACTTGTAAACACTCGGTCGGACAAAGAAGTGCAATATATATCTGTCACAGACATAAGGCATCATCAATACCGTTCATCCCATAGCATATTTTTACATGTCGTCATTCTATTGTTTGGATTTTTAATAAACGTTTGAATTGACCGGGTCATCGCGAACATTTTGATTCTGTGAATACGAATTGTATCATGATTTCATCTCGTATGTTCTAGTAAATACGTAGGCAGCTGCTGGGCATTCGTCATAATTTATGACCTATGACGTGAACTTTTGTGTTGCTACGCCTGTTACGTCATCAAGTACGTCTTGGAACAAACACCCTACATAAGTAAAATATACAATATAGTACGGGCACTTTGAATAAGATAAACATTTTTTTTTAAATCAGGGCATGAAAATTTATTTAGATCCATTTGTTCTATGGCGGTCATTATCATCATTAGGTCCTAAAAGGGGACCGAAAGCATCGATGTAGAAATGATCTGAACACTAGAATTATTATACTTTAGATTTTTTTTTAAATAAAATTAGAATACATATATTTTTTTAATAATGTTATTAAGTTCCGCAATTATTTTCGTATTTAATTATTGTTACAGCTGTTTTGGCGGTCACATTGAGAAGATTTACTTATACTATTTTATTTGCTGCCACCCAATTTAAATTTGGACGGTGTTTAAAATGATTTATTACCGGTAAAACCGATTCACTTTGAAATTAATTGTTAGAAATTCTCTATTCTGTGAGGTGCTTACAGTTGAAAGCATTAAATCTGTTTTACGCGTAAAAATCGTTTTAAACACTGTCCAAATTAAAATTGGGTGAGTAAAAAAAAAACCTAAGTAAGTCTTCTCAATGTGAACGCCGAAACAGCTGTAACAATAAATAAATATTAAAACAGAACTTAATAATATCTTACATTATTAAAATCGATGCACTTCGAATATATATATCTATATATATTTTTTTTTAAATGGCGTTGTACCAATTAAACACAATCAAAATTTATAGAATTATTGTTTTGTTATACTAATGTTCTGATTTCTGGGGAAAATTGTTAATTTCATAGGGGGGAGGGGGGGGGGGGGATAAAGATGTGTTATTGATATATTACTTCAACTAAATAACATGTGAAATAAATAAAATTTCATTTCCCCATCTGGTTTCGAACACATGAACACTCCGGATCCGGAGCCAAGAAGCTTGTCACTCTGCAACGGAGGTCGACAAGAGTGATTAAAGCAACGCATTTATTGATGTACCTTAACAATAAAAATATAACTGATTGCCTTTCACAAAACATGAAATTAATATAACATGTTAAAAAACATTAAATTTCGAAAGACGATTCCAAAATCGATATCACAATTATCCCCATCACTACAGTACAGTACATAATAAGAATTTCAGCTAATGGTTGCTATTAGTCCTGTTGTGAATAATATATGTCTTTTCCGTTATTAATGTTTCTTTTCTCGTGTTTTACTTGTAATGGTCTAGAAAGCCTCGAGACAAATAACCCCAATACCGACAAATAACCCCAATAATTACAAATAACCCCAATACACTTCTCCGCGTAAGCAATTCATATTAGGGCTACTTCTCTTGTCTGGGGTTTCTATTCTCTACGAACATTTCACACTGTGAAGGACACGCTCTAATCTAATAGGTAGGTTCCAGAATTAACATATCGTATAATATTTCAATTTCTTACAGGATCTGAATCTGCGAAATTCAACAATCTGGAAAACCTTTTTATTCCAGAATCGGAATTGGCCTTTTCATCTTGGGTGAAATGGCCCCTAAGTCTTTTTTCTATCCAATGACAACTAGGTACTGTCAACAATGGCGACCATTCGCAATTGCCAAGTGGCTGCCACCAATGCCATCGGTACAAAAGGCCCAGAGACTGACAGTCAAGATGGCCGCCAATCTTGTTCTAACGTAGTTTCTTACTTTATTGGCTGGTAATAAAGATCTAAAAGACTCAGTGATTGCGGTTCGGTGCTGTGCAGACTGTTAATAATGTAGTAAAAAAATGCAGATAGGCAGTGTCGAAGACTGCCGCAGTTATTTTAGTGAAAACCTCAAACGTGTATATTCTAGGTCGATGTGTATAGAATATCAAAATAAAATAATTTTTTGGCTATATTCGCGGTAGTACTGTGCATCGGTATTGTATCCGGGCGTTTTCGGTGTCATCCTATTTGAAATTTTATGCTCTACGCTTTCGTGCCCCATTTTTCACTTCTGGTTGTACTTCAACCTCATATATCGCGACAGTTTAATAAAATCGGAAATTTAAAAAACTTTTTATAAACTGACAGACTCGTAACTTTTTGAGTTTGATATACAAAATTGGAGCCCATGATGCGTTGTAACATATAAACACCTCTTCAAAAGAACACTTGGTTCACTCGGATCGGATAATTAGTCTCCGAGATATGAACTCGTTTATGAGCACGTGTCGAATCCGGAAAGTCGAAAATCGCAGGTTAACTTGCGCGTGCAGTTCGCGACTTCCGACCGCCACAAATATCGGAGCAGAAACGGCACAAACTTCCATTCTTCCTCTTTAAACCAGACTAAGATGGCGGCGCTGTGTCTATCTGAGTTACCTAAACTGTCGCTCATTTGGGCGCGATTGCCTACTCACATCCGGAACCGGTTTTAAAGACGCTTTCAAGATCAAAACAGCAGCATATTTGAATGAATACTTAAAACATGTAGTTACTATCGAAATGGTATCCGTTAATAATTACACAACCCACTGGCAGATAGAGACCTGCCACAGTAGGTAGGTATTATATGGTTTGATTTCTTACGTAACGTACGTATGGGCCTTCGGTCGTCTGCGGCCTGCGGCTGTTTCAACGACTTTGGTTTATGGGCCCACCGAACCGGTTGGGAAACGGGACGGTTCGGGCGGACCGGTCGTAAAACCGTGCCGCCGGAACGGGATTGCGTCACAGAACAAGGTGGTCGCGGGATATTTCTGGACAGTGCATTATTTAGTGGAAAACTCACTCAAAATGATTTATTTATTTATTAATGTTAGTTCATACAATCTTTAATAGTCGCGGGAAAGTAGTTGTAACCCCCCGTTGGCTACGAGCTACGAAACTATGAACAGACTGTTTTATCCTAAGTCTAAAGTGTATTTTTTAACACACTACAATCAAGAAACTGTTTTTTTTTTTCAAATCATTTCCCTCGCCGCCCCTGTAACCACCACCGTAGCCCTTACACATCAACGCTGCTCCTAAGTTTACTGATTAAGTCATTTATTGCCGCAAGCGTGTTCGATTTTTTTCATACAGCTTAGAAAGACTGAAAAGCTGTGCCTACCTTTATTTTTCTAGATTTCTGAAAACAACTTACAGAAATTTCATAAAACACATTCTTATTTCGATACCTCAGCTCAATAGGGATATAACTCAAAATTTATGGGTTTTGAGTTAATGATGCAAATTTGGTAAATAAACTCTCCATTCTCATATTTTAATAAAAAATAAGTTTAATTCGTCCTAATTATGTAGTGAAATCAGATAATTCTTTATGGAATTATAATGAAATCAGCACATTCTTAGTTCAACATGTCAAATGTTTCCGTTTGGAACTTAATAAATGTAGCCATTTAGTTGATAAATTACTTGCATGTTGTATCTATTGCTAGGTTATAGGTGGACAAACTAACTTTACATCGGAGCGATGTCTTTATGAAAATTTTTCAAATCCAGTTTACTCAAAATGAGGTATTTTTAGTTAGTTCCCTATTGAACTAAGGTATCGATTTCATGCTAGTTCTCCCGTAATAAATTGTTTCTACTTAGCAAATTTGTTATATTTAGTTGCAATTTGCCTTAAGCGCCTTATCCTTATGGTGTGATGAATAATAATAATCAACACCTAAAAAGCTACCGCCTACCCTTGGTCAAGGAGTAATGCTGCACGCCATTGCTAAATCCATACTTTTTTTAAAAAATAAGAATGATTTTTTAACAGAAAATTGTTTAGTCTTTCATAAATTACACGCCAAAAAATTTA
Organism: Halesus radiatus; assembly: GCA_022606495.2. NCBI lineage: Eukaryota > Metazoa > Arthropoda > Insecta > Trichoptera > Limnephilidae > Halesus > Halesus radiatus. Next base: position 26,712 of record JAHDVE020004765.1, on the reverse strand, counting down.
AGAAATCCAATGAAACAAAACAGTAACCAAATATAGCCCGTTCCGTGGACCACGGATGTTGGACTGGCCGCTAATAGTAGTAACAGCATTCGTTGCGCAATATCTTCCCTGTCAAACAGCCGACGTTCCAGAATCTAGATCACAATGTGTCGGGAACATAAATATTGTATGTGAATTTTTAATTGATTTGTGCTGTCGGTAATCGAGAGCGGGTCGCGCTTCTCGTTAAAATGGTAAACATACACAGTGGCCAGTGGGCGCCGGTTTATAAAAGCAGTCGCTTAAAACAGCTAATAACTTCTTTTTTTTCTGACTAACTAACTACCCATTACGCCTTTTGCTCGCAGGGATAGGCAGAGGACGGACCGCCAAACAACTAGATCTTTACACTTCTTGCATCATTCGCTTTCATACAACATCTCATACATTCTCTTCTGTTATTCCGACTTCTGACATGGCCCGACTCAAGTATTTGATTCACTTGATCGTGCCATTTCTTCCTCGGACGTGCCGGGCTTCTTCCATTCACATTCGCGTCATATATTCTCCTTGCACAAGCTTGAGTTAAGCGAAACCGGTTGGTGAAAATAAAATATATTGGTGGTTTATAACAACGTGTTTCATTTACTTAATACAGTGTCAAACCACAAAGTGTTTGCTTCTTACGAAAAAATAATAAACAAATTATTGACCGGTCAGTGACAGTTGGCATCGCGTTGGGGTCTCACCCAGGCGTCGTGAGTTCAATTCCTCGGCTGGCTAAGTCCTCCATTACGACACAAAAAACATCTTCCGCATACTGGGATGGTGGTAGGAGATTTTCAAATATTGTCAGGATATTCGTAACCAGGGAATATTTGTCTTTTAAAAAAAAACATTATTTTTATAAAAAGACATTATTATTTTTTAGTATTCTGTATATTCCGTAACACTTTGATATCTGTGTACATTAATAAAGGTGTGAATACAAAGTAATAGATATATTTTTTTATTAATTTAATTAAAATATATTATATTTTCATAGAAATAGGGTTAAGTAATTAAAAAAAAATTGTGCTAATTTTGATTAACAATTGATTTTTCTGTTACGTAGATACGTATATTAAAGTTGATTATGAACACAGTGGCACATCTTCGAAATTGAGTCGCCGCTTTATGTGTTCAAAACAGTCTAAACAAACGCAGCGTATTAACCGGCGACTACTGCAGTATTGCAAACATGCGACCCAGTTAAGCGTTAGTAGTATTTCAGTTCGTTGTGCGTCTCTGGTATTGAAAAATGTTTACATAAATAAAAAACCATAGTCCCGGGTTATTGGTGGTATCAGAACATAAATACATTTTAATATTAAATTTTTCATTGAAGTTAATTAGAAAATGGACTTTTCAAATCCCAAACGAGTTCGGAAAAAAACTCACCGAGGGTGGAACTATGGGTCGGTGTATCAGTCGGTCCTTATCCTTGCTAAAAGTACGTAAATCATTGCTAAAATTAAACCTACTAAATCGGCAACTTAAGCCTTGTCTTAAGGCTTAAAGCAAAATTAGAACTAGTTCCGGCGCTAGTAGTGACAAATCTCATCTGTCAAATTTGGCATTTACGTGAATAATTGCATACTTTCATCTCGCTAAAATTTACGTATATTCGTAAATTGTCTACTTTAACCACTACGGACTTCGGTGATTCATCGGGCGACGAGAAATGTGGATGATAAAGAATGATTGATAAAGAATGATTTTCAATCTAGAGCAGTCTAAAGAGGGATTTGTAAAGTTCCAACGTGAAAACGTAGTTTATTTTCAGTGGTTAGTTCGTCATAATTTCACGAATAATGCACTGACTCCAGCAAAAATAAAAATTATTTACAATTAGTTTCATCACATATGGAACTATGCTGATTGGTGTGGGGGACTTTATCAAATTCAAACTCGCGTAAAAATAAACAGCGGTCGCGATGATCATTTTGGTTTCGCAAAGAAAAAAGAAACACATCCCTTTAAACGCGTAATATTTTATTTTAATTTTTTATTTATTTGAATACCGCACAAGAGTCCCAACTGCTCCCAACCGTCTGGAGCCAGTGAGACTATGACATCCCCAATTGTTGAATGTTGTGAGGCTGAAGGTATTGTGGAGGGGAAGGAGAAGGGGAAGAGTAAGGTGGGGAGATACCTGGCTATTCTGATCTGGTCACCAAACACGGCTAAAAGACATTTAAAGCATCGTTTCAATTCTGAATGGTGGTCTTTCACCAGGGCGATACTGATAGTACCTTCCACTCTGGAACGTGCGCAAATATACTATATATTAATTTTAAATGAATTAATTGTGAAACAGCACAAATTTGTGATATCCGTGCTTACAACCTATGTGCGAATTATCGCCATATCGACAACTAAGTAGAATCGATACAAATAAATCGATAATTTCATCTAGGGTATGGAAGGCCTCGATAAATTAAGCAGCTTCTATTCGACGTCACGTTTCCATCTACGTTCATGTTTTAATTACAAATTATTACCATATTATTATAATGAACAAGGCGCTTCGAGATAGCCGGGAAATGTTAACATGCAGATAGTAAGTTTGGGGCAGCTCCATAATAAGAGGATTAGAATAATGGGGGTCAGGGTAATGCCGGTAATGTTACCTATATACTTGCTACTATAAACGTTATATTTTGTGCATTAGCGTACCGACAAATTCGCAGAGATTTTTTTAAGTGTGAATACTCTCAAGGCCCCGGATTTATCTCAGAGAATTTAGATTTAGGCAAGAGGTCTGCCTAGCATCGGCTCTGAATCCCGACTGACCGCTGTTGAAAGGCAGATATGATCATTCGAAAGATAGAAAGAGCGCGCCAATGTGAAGAGCGTTTAGAATAAGTGGGCGTAAGTTACAAATTCTAAAAATATTAATAAAACACGACATATTTAAGATAGATGAAAAATCTCAAGAGGAATATCTAAAGTAGCATTTAAAGAAACACTATGATTTTTTTTTCAAACATATAAAATGTTAAATAACAGAACAAAACCGTTTTTTTTTAATTTTCTGAGTATAGTTTACGATTTTTTCTATCGAGGGAATTTGATATAATTACATTTTCAGCCCGTTGATTGATTAGAGATTATCTTTAAAAATATATTTATTTTTTAAGTACATAAAACCTCCAGTTTTTAAGGGATATTTGTAATATATCCATAGAAATTCTGTTTTGCAGAGCCTTAAGAGGCACGGCTGCTCGGCCTATTTCATACAAAACTTATTTTTGGATTTGAAGTCAAAATACCCACACAAACTAAAAGAAATTTAATAAAAAAAATAAAAAACTAAATATGTATTTATATATGGCAAATATTTAGTAAGGATTAGAAGTATTTTATTTATTTTTGTTTCAAAACAAGAAATATAGGCCAATAAAGAAATGGATTTTTCGTAAATGGATTACCATCGTCTTTTTGCAATTTTTTTGTTTAACATTAAGTCCACACAGGAGCCCCAAAGGGACATTATTTTGAGGATGCTGTGTGGAGGGTCTAATTCATTTCTAGCTTTCTTTTATTTGAACTCTGCTAGTAACAACAAGTTGGAAATAAAGGCTCCTCGGCCTCCGTTAATATAGGCGTTATATAATTTAAAAATAAAGTATATTTAAATCTGTATTGTAATGAAATTATTGAATTAATAAATTGAGAAATCTTGAAGCAGTGCCTTTTGTTTTCATACAGTGAGACTGGAGGGAGTGGGGAGGGGAAGGAGATGAGGAAATGTAAATGCAAGACAAACATTTCCAAATTACTGACAACATCTGAAAAACTCCTACTACCATCACTGCAAGCGCAAAATATTGCTTGTGCAGTGATGGAGTACTTGAGGATGTATTAATTTCCATTAAATTTCCTGCAATAAATAATACATTTCGAGCATTTTCTAAATTAGGGTAACTCACAGAGTAAATAACAAATACAGATGCCCCAACACGGAAGGGTAGAAAACAAAAATTAGAGGGGCGGGGAGCGAGCTAAGCGTGACGCCAATTTAAAAAAAACAGCAAACGAATATTTTATAAGAGCACTTACCTTTATATAAATGCTTTGTAATTTGCTTACTACAGAAAAAAAATTATGCGAAACAATCGTGGACGGCAGAGAACTAAGCTGGTGCCAAAATGGGTTTCACGCGACGTTTGCATCCATCCGTTTAAATTTTACCAAGGCAAGCCTATCAATCATGAGGTCAGTGGGGTAACCAGATAAAACAGAAAAGTGACAAACCAGAACAAAATAATATAATAGATTAGGTTAAGTTAATTTTTTCTTTTTTTTTTCTTAACGGTTCTGTTTTGTAGCGGAACTATTGTTTGGGCCCCGGCTGGCAGGCTGTCGTTACGCCCCTGATGTTATATAAAACGGCGACTCCATAATGCGGGAAAGTGTTTGGCAAATGGAGTCTACCCAAAGGGGTAATGTTATGTGAAAATAACGAGTGTTCTTATCTTAGAATACTACCTACATTGGGGAGCTACGGAAATGTACATAAAAAATCCAGATTTTCGCTTGTTGACGATATTTGACGGTATACTTTTTATCTGCCAAGAAGTCCTCGATCTGCCCAAGGTTGTAAATCATGGATTTAATATGTAGAAAAAATCTTAACGAGAATAGGTGATTGTTACTTAAACAAGATAAAAACACTATCGTTGTTAACACTGAGTATATTTCTTACGAATAATGCAAATGGTCTAGTGAGGTTTGAATATCTCTATGGCACTGAGGCATGTAACTGACAGAGGAAGGACCACGACTCGCGTAGTAAGACTATGTGAAAACATTTTAATTATAAGACATAGAACATATTTCAAAGACAAAGTCAGTAGCTTGGTGTTGCCATAGTAATGATATTTTGTAGCTCCAAAATAATAAACATCTACAAATAAATGCCAAGTGACATTGTGAAATAAAAAAAAAAAATATTCACAAATTTATGGAAAAATTCATTTCGATAAGAGACACTTTCTTTCTTTGTATGGTTGTTTTTCTCAGGGTAGACACAGCTTTTCAACGTTTATGGACTGCACGCCACTGGCATTTACTAAATACTAGCGAAATAACGCTGGAATGATTTTGCACGTTCATAAAGTTATTTTAGAACAAGGAATTCTCTGCAACATTCTCAAAGAGCCAAACTTCCGTAAAGCGGACAGATTTAGTTCAGAAACAACTATGTAGAAATGTCGACAATTTTGCAAAAGAATGTTTGTTTAAAAAATGCTTTGTGGTGGTAGCTGCTAAATCTTTACTTATAAAAACTACGACGACTGCCAGCCTCCGACAGGATAGAAAAAAAAATCAGTAAAAATTACAAAAAGGGTTGAATGTTAATACATCTCTATATATAAAAATGAATATTTGTCTGTGTGTCCTACATTTTCTTGAAAAACCACTCAACCGGTTTCGCTGAAAACAGTTCAGTTTATTATTATTAGTCACGGGAAGGTTTAGAGAGTAGTTTGAATGAAATCCAATATGTAAAACTGTTGCTATAAAGTTTTAAAATTAGAATGAAAAACATTGAAACCGCCATGTTGTATTGAGGTTAGCCCATAGATATACCACTCCGGTTAGCCACATATTACATATTCAAAAGAAGGTTTGTTTGGGTAGAATATTTTCAAAATAGAAAACACAAGTAGGAACCTACTTAAGAACTTTATTGTTTAGACACATTTAAAAAAAAATGTTTGGAAAGAAATAAATTTTTTAAATGAATGTTACTTTGTTTAGAGATAGTAATAGTCGCCACAGGGCATTACTTTCGCTGTCAAAATAATTATGGCGCCCAAACGACAAGCAAGAATTCACAACTTCACAACTATATACCAAAAAAAAAAAAAAACACTTCCACACTATGAAAAATTACTTTGTGAACACCACATTTTTTAATATAAAAATATCAACACATCGTCGCTGCATTTATAATATAGCTTATGTACCGTTTCGTACATTCTGAGATGATCGAAAAAAAAATGCTAAAAAAAATAATTGCAGACTAGATTCGCTAAAAATATTTTTTACAATTTTAGGCAAGCTTTCCAGCTTAACAAATCTATTATTTTTAGCAAATCTAGTCTTTGCAATTATTTTTTAAAGCAGTTTTCTCGATCATCTCAGAATGTACGAAACGGCACATTAGCTATATGATATAAGCAGCGACGATATATTACAAATCTTCTCCTTCTTCCTATGATAGAGAAGAGTTGGTGGAGGTCATATTGGGATGCTGAGGTTATTCTGCCAGTCGACGGCATCGAGAGTCACTTGGTTCAGCACAGATGTGCCATAGGGAAACTGATGAAGGGGACATTCTTCTACGATGTGTTCGGTTGTTTGAATATGTCAACATTCACAAAGTTCGGAATCCTTTAGGTCCCATTTATGCATCATATACGCACAACGGCTGTGACTGCACCGTATGCGGTTTAATGAGGTCCACGTCTTCCGAGGGAGAGAGAACCCTGGCAGTTTAATAGTAGGGTCTACAACAAGGTGCTTGTTTTTCACGTCTGAGGTGTGCCACTGAGTTCGCCACGACTCTTCGACGGAGTGTCGTGATAAAAGCAGTCTTTCGCCTTCAGTCCAAAAAAGTTTCCTGGAGGTTCACTTGTTTGAAGGTCATCTTGATGTGGAAGAAAGATATGACAATATGTTTTTGATCGGATACGTATACGTATAAAAAAAACGGATAGGTATATCCGAGACACTATCTAGATTAAAAATAAATTCGGGAAGAACTTTGCAAACGTCTAAAAAAAGATAGGAACAAATAATATGGGAATTAATTGAGGACAATATTGGTAAGTCTCAAAAATCTGAAGTACGATATCGATAAAATTGACGTAAAATAAACAGGCCTCATTAGCTCAATAGTTAGAGCGGTTATCCCGATAAGAGAGAGGTCCTGGGTTCGATTGCCAGACGTGTCTAATACCTTTTTTATTTTATGTATCTTCAACTGTTTCATGTTTCGTTTAGAGATTTGTTAATATTATGATATTTTTTTTTTTATTAAAAAGTATACAATACATTACGCGTTGTATTCCTGAGACATAAGAAACTCGTTGTTGGATCACATACAGAACCCGCAGTACAGTTTTTAGAAAGAAACATACCTAATATTTAAAATACATAATTGACATTCACAGTACATTAACAACGATTACAACACATCATTTGCATTTGTAGAGAAGACACATCACTGGTACATTATATAAGTATACTTATTACAGAGACACATCACAGCATTAATCATTGAGGTATTCTTTCAAATAACAGAGTTTAAGCATCTTACTTTGAGACCTTTCACATTGGCTTGCATTTTTAATATCGTTGTGTAATTTATTATATTGTGTGTAAGGTATATTAATTATTTTGTGTTAATTGAAATTTCAATGCTCTGTAGTCCATGATGGAAATGATGTTGCGAGCTGGAAATTTCATCAACGCTACATTGGCGGCTCGGGACTTTTGAGTGAGCTAAAGTTCTGAGATTGAAAAATACGACGTTATTGATGTTGTTTAAGCCGTAAATGATTTTTATTATTTTTTCGAAAATTTACTTTTTTGTACGAACATTTTTAGTTAGGTAGGTCACTGCCCCACCTACCATCTAAATCTCCATAGAAAAAATTGAAATTTTGAAAAAAAAAAACAAAAATCATTTTCAGTTAAAACAACATCAATAAAGCCGTATTTTTCAATCGTAGCTCTCTAGCTTACTCAAAAGTCACGAGCCGCCACTGCTACATAGGTTATGTTACAGTAGTTACACAACACAAGATGCAATTTTTGATTGCTTTCGAATAATAGTTGCCACTCGGGTTAAATGCTAAGTGGCAACTGATTTACGTGACAGTATACTGTCACTGTAGTGGTATTGTTATTCCGTGGTACGAGTACAAATTGCCACTCCATTACACGTAGCCAGTAGCAAGGACAGTGATAAATGGCAAATAAATCACTGTCCTGAAAAAAGTGACAAGTGCCGTCCAAGCGTGCAATGAGGAACTCTAGTCCAATTATTTTTTATCAATAATGACGTTAAAACTTAAATACCAGTGTATTTAGTTTATGTTTTTATTATAAAGTTAGTTTTCATAGTTAAAATAATTTTCAAAGATTCAATTCATCAAAGCGCGCCAAAACGCTTCAAATCTATGGCCGGTCGGTTTTGATCAGTTTTGAGGTTTGAATGTCAAATGTCAAAACAAGGATGAGCTTTACCGTACATAATTTTATATTATATTCATAGTAAACCATAACTAAACATATGTAACAAAATTATGTACATTTTTAGAAACTTTAACTCAAAGAATAATAATAGTATTGAACATTAATATTATCATAATATCCGTATTGATAATTGGATTGCACGCGAATACTTTAATTTCTTTCATTAATAATAGTTCTTTGTTTTAATATTGAACAATTACGTCTAAAAGCGATCAGAATGGAAATCTAGTCTCCTTTAATGGAAGCAATCTTCCCAACAAGCCCTCCATTGATATGCTTGGTGTAACCCAGTGACAGTGACCAGGCTCTGGTATGGGGGCCCCATTGAAGCCAGAGTAAAGTTAGCCTCTCAGAAGCTGGGCGTATTGTACAGAGCCCGCAGATATTTTAATAGTACACAACTGCTAACCCTGTACAAATCGCAAGTGCGTCCCACTGTAGAATTAGGCAGCCACCTCTGGTCGGGAGCACTAAAATAATTTTAAAAAAAAAAACCCTTGACTCTGTGCAGAAACGGGCGTTCCGTTTGATAGATTCGCCTACCTTAACAAACGGATTGCATTATTTGGAGCACAGACGTCAGGTGGGAATGATGTTCTTGTTCTATCGGTATTTTAATGTAAGATGCTCTGAGGAACTAGCGTCATTGATCCTTTCAGCACCGGTGCATAGTCTAAAAACACGCCAAACGCGCACCCAATATTTGCACACGGTCGACATTTATCACACGAGAACGGGTCGCTTCTACTACTCGTTCTGTGTTCAAGAGCTCGGCTGTGGAACGATCTGACGGCTTCTGTGTTTCCTCCCTCCGGCCTTAAGGGAAATTATTTCGCTCAGAGCCTCCTCTACTCTACTGTAAAAATGCAAGGTTCTACCAGCATTTATGTGCAATCTTGATAGTGTCTCGGATATACCTATCTGATTTTTATTTAAGGTAACTAAACTAACGAACTATTATTTTTAGGTCCAGGTTCGATTCTCGGATGCGATCGTTACCTTTTTATTTGAGAGTATTTGTTAATATTATCTTCAATGATTAAATATTACAATGAGGTTTATAAGGTTCAATGAGTTATTCCAACAATTGAAGATTTAGTTACCACTTGACTGTCCTTGCAACTGGCTGCGTAGCTGTAATAGCATCACAGCTCACACGAGTACAATTTGATAGCTGGTCACTTCAGTCACGGAGTGGACAGACTTGCGTTGAATGACTAAAAGCTACGGGACTTCATTAGCGATGGCACTGTTTGTGTTTGCGGGTATTATAGGTACCCGGCCTTGCACGAAAAAAAACTTTAAGTTTACCATTAGGCCCGTTACGCGTGAAATTATGAATAACTCTGTTTCCCCGAGTTCAAATCTGTAGGCTTTTAGAAATAGCAGCCACAGTTTGGAAATAAAAAGTAGAAATTCAATAAAGTAAAACTATTTTTTTTTTCATTATTACGGCAACACCAACCAAGCTACTCACTTTATCTCTGAAATTTGATCTTTACATAAAACAAATTACATTCGACCTTGACAGCTCGTTTTAAAGAAATCGGGCAAAACAACATAACTTGGTTGTATACACGATTTTAAATTTACAATTTTGACCTGTGAATCGGATTTTAATTTAACATCTAATAAATGGGTATTTTGATAAAAACATTTCGGTAATACAAAAAATCGCTTTTTCATGTAATTGTATTCCTAGCAAAGCGTTAAATAAATTGTCTTAGAATATGATGTAGAATAACCTCCTTTCGGAAATAGGAAATTATAGGTATTGTAATTTAAAATCTTTTAAACGGTCGTAGAGCCCTCAATTTTTGTATACTATTAAATATCAGACTGTCCTCGACATATCAACCTTGACGTATGGAATTGGCAGAGGAAGGATGAAAGTAGACTGAATGCTGTAGAAATTACATCTCTGTAGCGAATGTGTGGTAAAACCATGTATGAACGTGTGAAAAATGTCGACATTCGTAAAGAGTGCAAGGCTGATGTGAGCGTAATGAGAAAGATTAAGAAAGGGACGATCAGTTGGTCTGGGCACGTAGAGCAAACGAACGAAGAAAGTAGTGTAAGGAGAATACGAGTATATGATGCGAATGTGAATGGAAGAAGAAGCCGGGGACGTCCGAGGAAGACATGACACGATCAAGTGAATCAAATACTTGAGTCGGGCCATTTCAGAAGTCTGAATTTTTATATGAGTACACAAGAGTCCCAACTGCTCCCAACCGTCTGGAGCCAGTAAGACTATGGCATCCCCAATTGGTGAATGTTGTGAGGCTGAAGGTATTGGGGAGGGGAAGGAGAAGGGGAAGAGGGAGGTGGGGAGAAAACCTGGCTATTCAGATCTGGTCACCAAACACGGCTAAAAGCCATTTCAAGCAACGTTTCAATTCTGAATGGTGGTCTTTCACCAGGGCGATACTGAGAGTATCTTCCACTCTGGAACGTGCGCAAGTATACTATATATTATGTGAATGAAGTATATGCCAAGATCGAGTTGTTTGGCGGTTGTTTCTCTCTGCCTACCCCAGCCAGAAACGGTGTGATGGTTAGTTAGTTAGTCTGTCCGCACCAAATTTTTGCCACTATATTTTTTTACGTTTCAACAAACTTATCTAGGGAACGAAAGGATTCGGCGTACTAACGATATTGTTGTCGATGTCAACTGACAAGTAATTTATTTATTTATTTGATTATACGTCCATCTGGACTTTTACGAGAGCTATCAAAAATAAGTACAAAGAGTTTTTAAACCATAAGGTAATGTTAAATAATGTTTATAAAAAGTTTAACAGTAACATAAAATAGAAAAGGAGAACAATATTATAACACAAGCCATTAAGACCATCCACTTGTTAAAATTCCAACGAAATCACGGGCTCCTTATGCAGGTGGTGACAAGGTCGAAATTCCCGCTTAACCTCGACCGCATGTTTTGATTTACGCAACAAAAACGTCACCAAAACCGCGTGTTTTATTTTAATTTGCAAAGCTCAGGCATAAATATTAAAATGTTTTACGGTTATATTCTAAAAAACTTAATTTGCCACAATACGACAATATCGGAAAAGGGGTTCGCAAGTAGGAGATTTTGTGCTTTAAACAGTTTTTTTAGGTCTGATATTTTTTTTCTAGGCTTATAAAAAGACACAAGAAAAAAATGGACGGTTATACGAAAGGCAAAGTGTTCTACTTGCAGTACTAAATGATCTATGATATTTATAGACAATCAAATTCTCAATTATTTCCCATTGCATCGCCTAAAAGCTACATTATTCACGCCACAATAATTAATTGTAGGATTCATCAAAATACCGGTATAGATGACGCTTTACTGTATGAATAGAGTCGGCAAATATATCAACAATACCTCCAAACTTGTTGCCCAGATCATGCGTCCTATTGCTTAGTGAGTGTGACTGATAGTCGGTTGTGTAATTGTGATTTCGTTGGAAAAATGTTACATTTTGTCTTGTGTTCCTCGTCGATACATAGAATTTCATAGTGGCGACGATGGCAGGGCTGTCAATTCGGTGGTTAAAGATTCTATATAATACAACTAGGTCTGAAATAATTCTGCTGTCAGACAGCGTAATTAAATGCAATCAATCCATCAAACTTACGTAAATGATGTTTTCAATTTGAATTTTTAGCTTAAAATGTATAACTTTAAGAAATTTGTGCTGAACCCGTAATAATGATATTATAACGTAATTGTAATGCTCTGAAATATCGACTTATCACCAATATTGTCGATTTAAAACTTTTATCGGGAACGATATTGGCATACATGGAGCAGCGAAGCCGTCCCAGTTTTTAACAAAAACAAACTTACAAACTCACACACTTTGCATTTAGAGGTTCAGACGGCCCGTGACGTGAATGTGTAATTTACGATTGGAAGGAAGCCTCAGTCACGTGACTGGCCATCCCGGAAAGGGAAGCATTTGTAACTATATACAGACATGGGATGTATATGCTTTGTACACGGACATGATGGAAGACCTGCCGTACGCTATGGCAACTTTACAATCCCTGCCTTCCGGTTTATCAGAAGAGGATACAGTTATTAAATTTATACGTACGGTTTATGTCAGATTAGCGGGTTTAAAAGCGTGCCGGGGTTTTATCACAATTTTTGACAATTTTAAACAACACAAATGTGTACTTAAAAAGAAAAAAAATTGTTTATTTCAGAGGAACGGAACGGTGGATTTAACACTCACTGTAAAAAGAAAGAAATAACATAATATAAAATAGTGGGTCGAGTCGTATTTCTCTGAACACTTACCAGTTTTTGGTAAACATTTTTTTCTCTCTCTAGAACATTAAACTTATATTTTAATATGAAAGTTAATGTTATTTAGCGCTTAGATAAATGTTCTTTCCGCTCGAATCACGTCGTGCCATATCATACAAAACATCCTCGTGGCGCTTCAACGGCAAACCGTGGAAGCGTGCAATCCTTAGCAATCTGTTAGATGCCCGGGTGCGCAGCGACTATGGGATTTTTTAACACCAATTTTTTAAGGAACAGTTTTAAATTTTATTATTTTATACTTGTTAATACATAAAGTGTTGATCGATTTCTGTCTGCCTGGGAAATTCCTGTGTCGAAACAGACGTGGGTACATAAAATATACAGTGAGTTTAAATAATACAGTAACGATTTTTTTCAAAGTTAACAGAAGATTTAAAAATAATCTTGTTAATGCCATAAAGGATTGATCGATATCTGTCTCACTGAGAAATGCCTTCTATGCCAATTCTATGCCAAGGCAAATGTGGGATACATAAATTATATAGTGAGGTGAAACAATACAGTAATGATTTTTTTTTAATATAACGCAAAAAAGAAATAAACTAAGTTTAATTGTATAAATGTAAATAATAATAATAATGGAAAAAAAGAAAATTTGGGATAAAGCTAATGTAAGATAATTATTATTTTTAGGTTTAGGTTTGAAGTTTGATTATTGGTGAAACTAAAAAGAAATCAAGCCAATTTTTCTTCTTTTGAATACCTTCTTCCGCTTTGGAGTAGACAGTTGGCCAGTCTTTTGCTTGAAATAGTAAGACTGTGTCATCAGCCAATTGAGGCATCGATATCTATGTTATACAACTCATTAATATACATTAGAAATAGTGTTGGACCCAAAATACTGCCTCGGGGAACCCCACAACTAATTAACAAATTGTGGCTCTTTGTAGTTCGTAATTTAACACATTGGGATCGGAACCTGATAAGAAACTAGAGAGAAGGCCTAGTTCCTTGTTCCTAATACCAATATTAAACATTTTACGTTGTAATTTGATATGTGAAATTGAATCAAAAGCTTCGCAGAGGTCGCGAAATATAGATAGACATTTCGAGACCTTATCCAGGCTGCCAGAGATGTGGTCAGTGACCGTGGCTATGGCATCATTGGCACTTTATTAAGCCAAATAGATAGGGTGACAGTCGGTTGTTGTTTTCCGAATAATTGTTTTGTTTTTTTTTTTTTACTTATTTTATTTGAGTTATTTGTACATTTAAGTTTAAAAAAATAACAAAATATAACTTACCTACTATTATAATTTCTTCAAAAGATTGGTATTCACTAATATAAATAATAATAAATTAATTAAAAAAATTACTTTGTTTTCACCACTTTATTTATATTAACATGTTTCGAAGGCGGTGCTTTCTGCATCAGGAATATATAGAATACACACACACACATATATATATATATATATACTATTACATGTAACTAATAATTGTAACTTACTATTAGGTAGGTTTGTTAGTTTTTTAGTTAGGTTTTGCAGAGGAATGATGAAAGTAGACTGAATGCTGTAGAAATAAGATCTCTGAAACGAATATGTGGTAAAACCATGTATGATCGTGTGAAAAATATTGAGATTCGTAAAGAATGCAAAACTGATGTAAGTGTAATGAGGAACATTAAAAAAGGGACGCTTAGATGGTTCGGGCATGTAGAGCGAATGAACGAAGAAAGGAGTGTAAGGAGAATATATGACGCGAATGTGAATGGAAAAAGAAGCCGGGGAGGACCGAGAAAGACATGGCACGATCAAGTGAATCAAATACTTGAGTTGGACCATGTCAGAACTCGGAATAACAGAAGAGAATGTATGAAACGTTGTATGAATGCGAATGAAGCAAGAAGTGCACGCCAAGATCGAGTTGTTTGGAGGTCCGTCCTCTCTGGCAACCCCTGCGGTAAAACGGCGTGATGGTTAGTTAGTTAACATTTTCAATAATTTCGCCATCAATTTTTATTTTGCCATCGCTGCGTTTCTTCGTATGTCCAATTATCAGTATTCCATATTCGAGTATTCGATAAGACATTCACAATTTTACCAAATAATTTGTAAAAGGAATTAAGCAGCGTTATAGGGCAGTAGTTATTGATATCAAAATTAGAGATAAGAAGACCTTGTTTTAGAATAGTGTGAAAAGGGCCTTGACGGATGCTAATGTTAAAAAGATGAACTAATAATAATAACAAAGCATTTATATAGCGCAGTTTTGTGTTATTTCACTTCAAGTGCGCTTTGATATAAATAAACTTTTAAAAAAGATTAAATAACTCCATTCAGTGGTATTCCTACGGTGCTCCTTTATATTTTTTTTTTTAAGAAAGACAAATATTCCCTGGTTACGAATAACCTGACAATATTTGAAAATATCCTACTAAAATCACAGTAAGCGGAAGATGTTGCGTGTGTCGTAAATGGAGGACTTGGCCAGCAGAGGAATTGAACTCACGACGCCTGGGTGAGACCCAAGGGCGATGCCAACTCAGCCACTGACCGCACAATTTCTATTTGTACATTCGTAACATATTACATACATTCTTGCTTATTCTTAATATTACTCCTACAGTACTCCTTAGGCATATTCATGAATTTTTTTTATTAAAAAACTTTTTTAATATGGAATTCCACCATGAATTGGCAGTTTCAAAATTATAAATAATTAAAAATGCATATTAATCTAATAAAATTACAAAATATTATAACGTATTATACACGGCTATACAAAAATAACACATTCACAATAATATTGCAAAAAAATAGTAGTATTTCATCAATGCCAGCAGATGAGTTTTTGAGAGAGTTTATCAGCGGTTTAATTGGCGGCACGCCTTGTTCGCTCCTCTTATTGTGGTTCCTTGCATCGTTTATTTGTATTTTGGCATCTCTACGTATTATTTGCTCTGTGGTGGGCAAAATCTTTACACCTTGTTTAAAAAATACTTATAGCATCATATCGGAAGATAATAAAATTTTGAATTGTATCAAATTCGTAGAGCATACCGCTTTATAGCGAATTATGTACGTGTAGTATATTACTGATCCGAGTGGCAGAAGCCTTATGTATACGTACCTTAATGATCCGCATTAGGCGACATGGCAAATTCCCGTCAAAGAAACAAACATACACAAAACTATTACCATAAAGCTGAAATCGTTATAGTTTGTTTTTTATGTGAATACTGCGCAGGAGTCCCAGCCGCTCCGTGCTTATCGGAGTCAGTGAAACTATGGCATCCCCAATAGGAAATCCGGTAAAAAGTATTATGGCTTAAAAACTATATATTAATATTTTGATAGAAAGCAGTCACTTTGTGGTTAGACATATTTAATGAAAATAAAACAATAACTTTGTTTATAACCACGAGAATTTTATTTAATTTTATTACGACCGACCGGTTTCGCTTAACATAAGCATCTTCAGGGTACAAAAATTAAACTGTTTAATTTTTGTACCCTGAAGATGCTTATGTTAAGCGAAACCGGTCAGTCGTAAAAAAATTAAATAAATTTCTCGTGGTTATAAACAAAGTTATTGTTTTATTTTCATTAACTATAAATAATAATTGGATTACTTCTATAGCGCCGTTTTCGTGAGAAAATCACCTCAACTATATATTCATATAGGTCAGAGATTCCCAACGTGGGCGATCGCCCCCCCCCCCTAGAAATATCATAGATGATTTAATTAAATACTGCAAGTAGAACACACCTTGGCCTTTCGTTTAACCGGGCATTTTTTTGGTATCTTTTTATAAGCGTATAAAAAATAAAGTCTCAGACATTAAAAAAATGTCTAAAGTACAAACTCTCCTACTTACGAACCCCTTTTCCGATATTGTAGTAATGTTCATTGTGAAAAATAAATTTTTTTAGAATATGACAGTAATTTTTTTTAATAATTATGTCAAAGCTTTATACAGAATAGAATAAAACACGCATTTTGGTGATGGTTTTTTTTTTGCGTAAATCGAAACATGTTAACCCGTTAAGTGCCACCGAACGATATACCGTTCCGATTCATTATTGTACTCGAGTGCCACAGAACGATATATAGCTCGAGCCATAAAATTCGTCACGCGTTATCCACGGTTCTAAAATTACGTCACATTATTCAAAAAAACATATGTCTAAAAAAAAAGTAATCAAAATAAAATAAAATATATATTCATGGATTATCGACACTTCTCCAGCATTTAAAAAAAATACATGTAGCACCTAAAGGGTTAAGCGAGACTTTCAACCTTGTCGCCACCTGCATAAGGAGCGCGTGATTTCGATGGAATTTCAGCCGGTGGATCGCCTTAAAGGTAATCTGGGCGGTAGAATGTAAGTAGATATATAAATAATTCCCTTGGACCGAGTTCTCCAAAACACCACTAAAACCAATGCGATCGTTATTCTGGATACGATCATTTAAAAGGGCGAGTCTTTAGTTTTGCTCTGAATTCAGTAGAGCTGTCAATCTTTCGCAAATGTGAAGGGAGTTTGTTCCAAGCTGTAGGGCCTGCTACTGCAAAAGCTCGGTCTCCGAAATTGGTATTAGGATTGCGTTCAGGTACTGAGAGTCTTCCTATGGCTGTTGAAGATGCTGATCAAAGAGTTAATTGCCTAGTATTGACATCGTTTTGAGTTCACAGTTCGAACAAATAGGGTGACGCCATGCCATGTTTCGCCTCATAACAGGGCAGCATACTCGCGGCTTCTTGTCGGAAAGAGCTGAACTAAACGGAACACGGGGTCCCCTCTCCGCACAGCGCTTTGAATTCGGGTTTGTGAAGACTTGACAACTCTATTATGTAAGATACAAAAGTAATGTGCGACAGAATCCTTACGCAAGATTAAAGAGTACCCATTAACGGTGAGTACACGTGCCTTCAAAGGCCCCACGGAGACATAATGACCTACAATTCAGTATTAGTATTGCATTGAGATGAAGCATTGATATTCAGAGCGAGGGCCATGCCGAGGAATGCGTGGCCAAGTCACTGCACACTGGGTACAGTGCTCGCTGCACAGTTGTCGATGGCTGGAGTGATGCAATAAGAAGTTACGGAAGCTGTTGAAATGGTGGAATTATCAATAAATGTGTTATATCTGATAGTCCAGTCGCTTGATGTTTTGATATAGTCTTGCAGGTTCCAATTTTCAATATGTTCGCTTGCCGCTAGGGGTGGATTGTGGTGGGTTACAGATTGACAAAATTAACTTTGCAGTCGGTGGCGTTGCTGGCGTAGACTTTTTTTTAACTTTTGATGAAGAAAGCATCGCTTTCAAAACATGTAGATAATCTGTGTATTAATAACGTGGTGAATACAAAGTATAATATTTAATTCATTTATTAATAATGACGCCACAAAGTAAATACCAATCGTTCGAAGAAATTATAAATATTTATGTATTTCTTTTAAGTTAATAAAAAACAAATAAAAAATAAAAAATAAAATAAATAAAAATTAGGGACTTTATTACAAAGGAAAAAAATAATCAGCTTTTACGATAACCTTAACGTTTCTTAATGACCTTCGATTACGAAGCACCGGAATCATAACGGTTGCATCACAAAATTATGTATGAAAAAACGAAAAGATGCGCAAAGCACGTTGAGTTTTGAAGACTTGAAAGAATATCAAGGAGCCATCTTTTAACGTACTCGTACGTTACCGTAACCATTAACCGCACATTTTGACAGTTCTAGTATCAACGTGAGTCAATGTTAACAGTAACGCGCGTTAAAATATATTGTTTTGGCTACCACCACAGTACAAGCTGTCGGACAAAGCGAGACTATCTGGAGGAGCCAAACCACCAGAACCCAGGCCAGGACACCAAATAAAGTTAGCCTCTAATTTATACAACACAGGTAGAATGGCCTGAGTTTTTCAGCCATTTAGACACATTGTTTATTTATTTGTAAGAAAAAAAACAGTTTTTAATAGAAATACAAAAGAAGTTTAACAAAAGATACAGGTGTTTTATTTATGAAGCTAACAATAAAAAGAAGAAAAAAAACATAATTAGAAGGAAGGGGGGAAGAGGAAAATAGGATCGGGACAGAAGATGCTCTGGATACATTTTATACTCGTGCATCAATTTGTGGTCATTGGTCATACATATTACATCGGTTCGATATTATGAAGAATGCAGATGTTGTGAAATTGTGCGATATATTGCGCTCAAATACGGGGAATTGGAGAATTTATCCTAAGATTGGTCCTGCAAGCGAGCAAATGAAAAAAAATCGGTTTGTCGGGTTGGTCTTGACGGTATGTGAAATTCTAT
Source organism: Halesus radiatus (assembly GCA_022606495.2). Taxonomy (NCBI): domain Eukaryota; kingdom Metazoa; phylum Arthropoda; class Insecta; order Trichoptera; family Limnephilidae; genus Halesus; species Halesus radiatus. The sequence goes on along the minus strand of JAHDVE020004765.1, from coordinate 7,806 downwards.
AAAGCTGATGAGCTCTGGCGAGTCCAGGCTATTATTCATAATTTTAAATGTCGTGTTTGAAGCGTGATGAAGTTATGGAATTTTAAAGATCCGGTATTATTTGCAAAGTGTAAATTAATTTTATAATTTACATTCTTAAAGAACAAAGGTATAAGGGTGTCCATATCGGTGTGCAATATTCTAATTGAGGGCGGATATACGCGGTGTAAAGGGAGTACAGAGTCTTTACGTTGCGAAAAGGTTTTGAAATACGAATTATAAATCCCAGCATTGTATTGGCTTTCTTAAGATCACCATTGATTTTCAAAAATACACTTTCATCTATCATTCTAACCCGTTTAATTGAATGTGCAGAGATGGCATTAGTCAGTACTAAGCTGGTTAGATACAATAAATAATAATATAATCAATTTTTAATTATTAATTACTTTTATTGAGATTTAAAAATCTCATTGTATTATTTAATCATTGAAGAAAATAATATTAACATAACCTAAATGAAACATGAAACCGGAAAAATAACAACAGAAAATAAAAAGATTTCAGTATAATACGCGATTAAAAATGAAGTATAATATTGACAAGTCTTGAATTTGAAATATGATATCGATGAAGACGACATAAATTGAACTGGTCTCATTGGCGAAGTTGGTTAAGCGGTTGCCCCGGATAGGCAGAGGTCCCAGATGCGACTGAAATCTTTTTATTTTCTGTTGTTTTTTTCCGGTTTCATGTTTCATTTAGGTTATGTTAATATCATATCATATAATATTTTACAATGATTAAATAATATAATCCATCAACGATAATTTCCCGTGAAAACCATTTAACAACGAAAATAAGTAGCCAAGTGAAATACGGGGAAATGAACAGCGTTATACAATTTTCCACCTTAATTGTATTTAAGGGGGGGAAACACGGAACGGAACGCCAGTTGATGTCCGCTCTTAATTGTACCAATTGGGGCGACTAATTGGATTGGCGCGAATGGCAACCCAAATTCGATAAGAGTGGCATCCACAGTGGCTGCCGGCTCCTATAATGGCTGCCGGGCCACTGCGAAGAATTGGGTCACTCTCCCTTACTAAGCCAGACAGACATACATAGAAAACTAAAATGCAGAGGCGTGCCATCCATGTAGGCACATAAGCACTGCCTACCCCACAGTACTCGCATAAAAATATAAATAATATTAAAATTTGTAAAATTATTCCAAGAAATCAATTTTTTTCAAAAATACGCGCAAAGTACCAACCGCAAAACGCAGCGCCGCACGCGTCACACAGATCGCACCACTATCACGTGTCAAAGGCGGGAAACTTTTTGTGCAAAACGACGTATACGTCATATTCAAATGTTGAATCTATTCTATATATTCAAACGAATGCGAATAACGGATGACTCGTTTGTGTTAGTGTCTAAAAAGCAGTGCTTTTCGGCAATGCTAGAAAACGTATCGATCAGTGCCATCTGTTGGTACATATTTTAATTAGAACAACTCTACTAAGGAAATATTGATAATATCATGTTGGCTGTCTTTCAAAATATTGTCTGTATTTACTTAAGAGAAAACATAGTAAAATTTTATAATTTATCCAGTAATTGGTTTATAATATACATAAATAAAGCAGTTATTTGGATATTTTACGTAGCTTAGATAATCCTAGCCAACAGGCTACAGCCATCAGGCTACAGCCATCAGCGTGGCCATTCTTATCGAAAACTTGCACGAAGGGTATTGAGTGACGTATTTTTTTTTTTTTTAAATAATTTAATTAGCATTTTTTCCTACTGTCTACCCTGATTACAAACTCTGTGCACGCCACTGCTAATATGTAGTTAAGAGGAATATACAAGGCAAAAATATGACTACACGCTGCGTGTCCCATGTCACCACGAATATAGGTAATAGTTATACAATCGCTTGGCAAGCGGAGTCTAGAAACGATTGATGTAAACGAAAAAAGCGGTTTTTATTTATTATGTAAATATTTTTTTAAGACAGAAAAAAGTTAATAAAGGGAAACTGTCACAAAAAATCTTATCTATAAAGGAGCATTTAAAAAAACTCGATTCTTATATCGTGATCATACAAAGAAAAGTGGCCAAGTCTAGATCTCTGTCCGTTGGCACATCAACGGACGTTCTTCCCAAACCTACTGCTAATTTTTAATCAACACTACTCAAAAGCAAAAATTCACTCTTCCTAACGAAATTCTCTCGACCAAATTTGCGATCAATTTTTGTGGATTAAGTTCACCTCAGCAGAAGACCGGTTATAAAAAGTGTCAACGGGGTGAACAAACGTCAACGAAATGTCAAGTGTCATTATCAGTTTAATATATTTTTTACGCGATTCAAATAATGAATGACACAGATATATTTCCGTTTCCGAACGTCAAAACATGTTTTTTCCAAACCACTGAACTACAGCTACCCAGCTATAAAAAAGTAACATCTTCAGTAATTTAGTTTATTTTAATAACGTAAAACATGATAAAAAATAATTTAAAAAAACTACGAATTCTTGCAAAATTCTACAAATTCCATAGTCGCTACATACGCAAACAGCTAGATAATCTCCAAGGTTTGCACGTTCGCACGGTTGGACACTAGTATGCTTTGTATGAACTATTTCTTAGGACAGAAAGTCCCATAGTCGCTAAATTCATAACGCACATACGGGAATCGTTTCGACCTCGCACTTGGGGAGTATCACCTATACCAGGGGTCGGCAACCTTTTGAGTCGGAAGAGTCCAAATTACAATTTAAATTTAAAAGTTTTTAAAGAGCCACAATTTTTTTTCTTGCCAAAAATAAATAGCATTGCGTATGGAACTAAAGAGCCGCAGCTTCACATCCAAAGAGCCGCATGTGGTTCGCGAGCCGCAGATTGCCGACCCCTGACCTATACGGATGGGCAGATTTTTTAGTACGGAATTTGAATGGGCGGGCTGTATAAAGTGCGATAAAATTATAATACAAGTTTGTTTTATTTTCTAATATTTATGAGAGTTCACTGCACTAACGGACTTTCGAGAAAACCGCCACTGGTTTCTACCTACACATCAAACGCATAACTTTGGCAGTTCCAATGAAACTGACGAATATTTTTATACTAAATTGTTATTCTCTATGAAAACATTTAAGTGAAGATCTCCGACATCATAATTTCGCCCACGGGTAATTTTACATAACATTTCAACAGATGAGAAATAATAAAAGCCATGTGTTTGCCGTAAACATCGGTATCGTGCGATAAGTCAGTTTAATTCATACATGCCACCAATGACAGCTGAGCAAAACACAAACAGTTTGTCAAGAAAGAACAGTAGAGAAATTTAATAAAATTAAGCTAAAAATGTTCATACACCGAACAAATAGTAGATAAGTGTGAGGTTATGTTGACTTTCGAAACTGATTGTCAATGGACAGGAAAAATAGCACAACTCACAGCGCAAATAATACATAGATTTACGAATAAATGCATCCCGACAGTCTCCAGGCAACTTGCATTGCACTGCAAAGTATCAGTATTCAATTCTGTTAATGATCAACTCGTTCTTTTTACAATTGTGCGAAAATTATGGCAAATCTCCTTTTTTCCCTGTAGCTCCGCGCAGATTCTAAACTAGCCCAAACCGCCGAGTTAAGCGCAAACAAGAAAAAAGGTTCAGCTTATTTACAAAACCCGAATATTTTATTGAAGTATTTAGTTTGGCCCTTTAACAAATGTTTAAAAATTGCTTAAAGCAGTCAAAATCACGTGAAAGAAACGTCGACGGCTGGGAATAATGCTCGCGGCGGTGAACTCGCTTGTCATCCCGCGACGAGCGCAGAGTTCGAACTGTTTTCGGCCCTTTCTTGTTCCCGTGATAATAGGAATTGGATCGGGTAGGACGGGGTGGGTAGTCAACAATTATGCATTTAATATGCCAAAACAAATTTTATTGTTTAATTTCTCAAAATATAAATAAAAAGTAAAGATCACTCGTTGCCGGTCAATACGCGATGATAACGTTAGGTTATTTGAGAAACGGGTGAACCCGCCGGGTGCCAAATTTAGGATGCAACTTGATTACCTCAAGCCGTCAAAATGGTAAGCAAATTTGGTCATAAGGCAGGTCTATTGGGTTGCATAACTCGATTGATATGAAGATTTTTTTATTGCAAGTAGCGCGAATTGATGTAGAATCATCTCCTTTTAGGAAGTACCATTAATTTCTGAACACACCATTTCAAAAACGTTCACTTGGACCACAGTAACTTTTAAAATTGATAAAATTATTTTCACGAAATTATTTTTTCTTTCAGTCATCTTGGTATTAATAATAATTGGATGATTTGTATAGCGCCGTTTTTGTGAAAAATCACCTCGAGGGCGCTGTACAAATATTACTTCCCATTCTATATCTAATTATGTACAAACAGATACAGAAAAAAAAATACTTACCTGGCAGGTCGCTTCACATGAACACAGTTTTATCAGAAAATTTAAGTACGGAGACGATAGTTTTATAGTTGATATTTTATCCTCCTTTTCTATTGATGTTACATTTATTAGAAGATTGGTGGCACAAGAAGAGTAGGCATTTATTGAAATATTTATAATTTTAGGACTGGAAAAAAATTATAAAATTACCTTAATTTAATACCACTTAAACGATGTCGGCGCCTCCACTTTTATCTCTACCACATTCTTGATAGGCTGTATTCCACAATTCTTTCTAAAAAAACGTCTTTTTCGACCACGCTTTTACTAATTGTTAAATTCTATTCAGCATACTGTTATGGTCATGCGAAAAAGCCGGCTTCTTGTAAGATTTCTAAATAATTGGTCATTAATCTAGGTAATATAAAAGAAATTGAACAATGATGTAGGCAGCTGATTTATGGCTAATAACACTGAAAAGATATTACAAATGATTTACAAAGAAAATAAGTTAAATGTTAACTGGTTTTTGAGTGAATTGGAAAGCCGACCGTCGATCATCTGCTTTATTTAGCAAATGTTTTACGTTTCAGACAGTCTTCAGTGTACATCATCAGTGCTGTGAATATTTTGATATTTGACTTCCTCCCCCTGTCCACCCGTCCGGACTTTAACCAAAATCACCTCACCCAAGGCCAGGACGAGGACACTGCATTAAGTTGGTCTGCTCCTATATAAATATGTTATAATTTCGCTTTGTTTTTTGGTGAAATTCACTGGGATTTTTTTTGAAAATTTGCAATAGGAGTGGTAAATTAAAAAAAAAGATTTTCACATAGAATTTTTTTTACTTTAATTTTTTAAATTATTTTTATTTTTTATTATTATTTCGACAAAAGAATGATAGTTCGCAGCGTTTTCGACATGCAGATAGCGGAGTTCCATAGACAATAATATATTTTTAATGTATAATGTGACCCTTGACTCTGTGCACAAACGGGCTGTAAGTTTGATAAATTCCCCTATCCTTAACAAACGGATTGCAATCTTTGGAGGACAGACGTCAGATGCGAATGCTGTCCTTGTTCTACAGGTATATCAATGGAAGCTATTCCGAGGAACTAGCGTCATTGATCCCTTCGGCAGCGGTGGACAGTCGAGAAACACTCGCAAACGCGCGCCCAACATTTGCACACGGTTGACATTTGTCACCGAAAACGGGTCGTTTCTACGACTCCTCGAGTTCAACGGCCCGCCCGCGGAGCGATTTGCCGGCATCTGTGTTTCTCCCTACTACAAAATGGTTCTCTTCGAGACCCATGTTCGCTACTTCCTTTCCTCAAAAAAACCTTCCACGCAGCATCCTCAAAGATGACATAGGCCACGAGGGAAATTATTTTCCTCGGGCCCTCCAACCTACATTTAAACATTTTAAAATGTCAAATATTACTAATGTTTGGGGTGCAAATTTCCTAAAATTAAAAAAAATACAATTTTGCCACCCTGACAGATGATATGACGCGAACGTAAATGGAAGAAGCTGAGGACGTCCGAAGAAGACATGGCACGATCAAGTGAATTAAATACTTAAGTCGGGCCATGTCAGATGTCGGAATAACAGAAGAGAATGTATGAGACGTGCATGAAATTGAATGAAGCAAGAAGTGTATGCCAAGATCGAGTTGTTTGGCGGTCCGTCCTCTCTGCCTACCCCTGCGGAGAAACGGCGTGACGGTTAATTAGTTAGATAGATGCTAATACATTTTACTATTCCTTAAATCCTGATTTTTATCCACTTAATGACTTCTAACAAACATGTTAACATTTTCGCAAGTCAATACTTGAAATGAATTTACGCAGAAAAAACTTAATTGGCTTACCGCAGTTTATTACGCTCGGCTAATGTTGTGTCGCAGTACCAACACGGTCCAATGGGTAATGGCAGGTTAGGAACTACATCACCAGCTCGCGTGGCGATTAATTCAATTAAAATGTAACAATAATTACGTCAGCAGAATTGACCGTGTAAATATATGGCTCAACTACGTAAACTTTGCAGGTGTGCTTTTGTCAGGGACGAAAGGTCGTGCTCGATCGAATTAAGGGGAACGGCAGCGGTGCCTGTTTCATACAAAACTTAATTTCGGATTTGAGGCCAAAATACTCACCTAAACCTAATGATTTTTTTTTCATCAAAAAGTATAGTAAATATCTAGCACGGATTAGTAGTAATTTATTTATTTTTGTTTTACATTATGAAATATAAGCCATTAAAGGAATTGATTTTTCGCGATTTTAGAGGCACATTAAACAATTATTTGGGGTTTAACGGTGATTTAAAAAAAGTTTTACCCCGTTTACTTTGAAAATATAATGTAGTATAAAATTAAAAACATATAATAATAAGCATTATGGTGGACGTTAAATTAAAATAAAAACGACCAATTTACGGTGGAACACAAATTTGGCGTACATAATTTAAAATATCGAAATAAATAACTTTTTAAATGTTTTATTTTTTATATTTTTATTAACATTATCATATTTACATAGCAAACATAATATTTTTTCTCATAATAGAATAAACCCGCAAATACTTTTCTAAGTTGCCTCTAAAATTATGAAAATTGTTTTTTTTTCATACGATTATACTTCACAATTTAGAACGAAAATAAATAAAATACTTCTCAATATTTAATTTAAAAAAGATATCATTCAGTTTGGATGGGTATTTTGGCCTCAATACCAAAATTAAGTTATGTATGAAACAGGCAGCGCAGCCGTTCCCCTTAAGGATAAGGACAATGTCTTATCCTTAGAAAGAACCGGAATCAGGCTCCAGGAAGAAATGGAATGAGTTGGTGAATCAAAAACTTTATTCAGGGCATATCGAGAGACGGAATAACAGAAGAGTACCTACGTATGAATGTGAATTATGCAAGGCGTGTTTGTGAGGACACCATTGTGTGAGGTTGTGATTTAATGTCGTAATTTATAAAGTTTCATTCGGAACTCTTTTTTTTGGTTGCAAGTAAATTTTTTTTTCTCTTCAATAGCTAAATATAAAAAAATGATAAATTTATTTGACAAAAACTACCCAAGTCGATAGAAAAAGATTTCTCGTGTTTGAGTTGGGGAGCAGCGCCATGCAGCGACAGTCATGGTAACTAAATGGTAAACAAAATAGATCAAGAATGTAATATAGATAAAGATTGTGTTGCGTTGTGTTGTACACGATAGTCACTACAAAATACATTATCTACAAAATATTATATTATATTATGTTCAAAAGTATTAGAATGCATGTAACCAATATATGATCTACTATTTTAAGACGATCCACCGGCTAAAATTCCAACGAAATCACGCTCTT
>JAHDVE020004764.1:0-10138 GCA_022606495.2 Halesus radiatus | reverse complement strand
ACATCAATAATGTTCCTAATAAATCACTAAAATTTCTTGGCTTCATCAATAGAATAGCCTGTGACTTTAAGAATATAAATACCCTAAAAACTCTCTACTTCTCACTAGTTCCTCATCTTGAATATGCCAGTGTCATTTGGTCTCCTTACTGTGCTGTTGTTAACTCAAGCCAGGGCTTTGAAATTTTTGGTACCAGTCTGAATGTTTTTTGTTGGGCTTTACGAAATTAGAACTCGATGATTATCATGATATAATAAAACACATATAAAACTTATTTTTATTTTATATCACCGTGACCGGTTTCAGCTTGTTAAAGCCATCTTCAGACTGGTAAAAGTTAATCTTAAACTACGGTTTATATACACAACATGTGGGGGAGGAGGGGTGGGGAGATAATACAAGGGATTTATTCTATTAAATGCGTTTTCTTTATATTTGTTATTAAGTCGTCTTTGACTGGGGACTTTCTAATTATGTTGGTTATTCCTAGTAAGCTTATTACCTCTGGTTTGTAGTTTACTTTAATATTGTTTGGGGTATACCTTACAAGTAATGTGAATTATTAACGTCAATTCTTAATTCGACTCGTTATTATAATTATTATGCTATGGGATTTTTCGATTAACATCTTTTCAGGAATAGTCTTATAATTAGGTTTTATATAAAACAGAATAGATATTTACTTAGAACGATCGTGCGTTCAGGACAAAACGGTTTCTTGATGGCCTCCGTGGTTGAGTGGTTACGATCCTCAACCTAACCTAACCTGAATTAATTCACGCATTTGCGTTTCAGTAAGTATAATCAGATTTGGATGGAATTCTAGAGTATTGAGGGAAATGTATTACTCGTCAAAATGTAGACGGATACTTCGTATGTTTAGATTTATCATATTAAAGTCAGTGTTTCCACATATTTTTTTTTTACAGTAACTCCACACAGGAGACCAAGGAGGAAATAATTTCCCTCAAGGCCTATATCATCTTTGGGGATGCTGTGTGGAGGGTCTTTTAGAGGATTGGAAAGAGTGAACTTGGGTCTTGAAGGACCCATGTTGTAAATGGAGAAACTTAGAGGCCGGCAAGATCATTCCACAGCCAGGCTGTTGAACACAGAACAGATCAAATGTCAACCGTGTGCAAATGTTGGGCGCTTGCGTTTGGCGTGTATCCCGACTGCACCGGTGCCAGAAGGGATCAATGACGCTAGTTCCTCGGAGCATCTTCCATTAAAATGCCGGTGGTTTTCAAGGACAGCATTCCCACCCGGCGTCTGTGCTCCAAAGATTGCAACCCATTTGTTAAGATAGTCGAATCTATCAAACGGACCACCCATTTCTGCATAAAGTAAAAGATTTTTTCAGATATTTTGGGACTCCCCGACCAGAGGTGGCTGCCAAATTCTACAGTGGGGCGCACTTGCAATTTGTACAGGGTCAGCAGTTGTGTACTATTAAAGTATCTGCGGGCTCTGTACAATACGCCCAGCTTCTGAGAGGCTAACTTTACATATGATAACAAGTAAAGATTACAATGGAAATAGGAGCGGAGATTTGGCAAATGACTCTAATTGTTTATTCATTACGAAGTTGGGGTCTATTTTTTTAGTTAGGCGGGTTATTTCTAATGATTCTAACCTATCAAGTTTATGCCCTTTGTTACAAGTGTGGAGAGCTTTAATGTCTATCTTTTCCAAACGAGTGTTTGTTTTCTAATAGGTGTAACGGTACATTCGACAATTCACCTTTATCATTCACCCAGTTTGTAAAATGTTCTTTTATGCGGGTTTTGAATGATCTCCCCGTTTGACCTATGTAATAAGATGGGCAATTAGAGCAATTCACTTGGTAAGCACCTGAGTTTTCCAGTTTGTCTCTTTTATCTTTATTGTTAGTTAAGCGCCCTTGAGGTGATTTTCTCACGAAAACGGCGCTATAGAAATAATCCATTTATTATTATTAAGATACTCACTAGAGAATTTACCTTATAAAATCGATGATTATCATTTAGAATGTCTAAATCATGGACTCTACTAAAACCATGTTCAGGCTTGGATGTTCTCTCAAATGTATATTTTTGTCATTGCTTCATTCTTGTATTAAGTATGCGCTGTTCTTTTTCTGTAGCTCTTGTTTATCTCATTTCGAGTTATATATTTTGTGTAATTGAACATTGGTCCGTAAATAAAAAAATGCATTTTCCGACAAAGAAACTAGATATGTTTCGCTACAAAACTTCACAACATCCTTCCCCTAAATATAAAAGGAACAGAAAAGCTCAGAGTGCAATTCAAGAATGAGATTAATGAAACATTCGAATATGCGCATTCTGTGAGCGAGTAACTAACTAACTAACTAACCATCACGCCGTTTCCCCGCAGGGGTGGGCAGAGAGGACGGACCGCCAAACAACTTGATCTTGGCATACACTTCCTGCTTCATTCACTTTCATACAACGTCTCATACATTCTCTTCTGTTATTCCGACATCTGACATGGCCCGATTCAAGTATTTGATTCACTTGATCGTGCCACGTCTTCCTTGGACGTCCCCGGCTTCTTCTTCCATTCACATTCGCGTCATATATTCTCCTTACACTCCTTTCTTCGTTCATTTGCTCTACATGCCCAAACCATCTAAGCGTCCTTTTCTTAATCTTGCTCACTACGCTTACATCAGCCTTCCATTCTTTATGAATCTCAACATTTTTCACACGATCATACATGGTTTTACCACACATTCGTCTCAGAGATGTCATTTCTACAGCATTCAGTCTACTTTCATCCTTCCCCTGGCAGTTCCATGCCTCACTGCCATACATCAAGGTTGGTATCAGCACTCCATTGTGGACTAGCGAGTATCACGTTTCGTTTAATGTTGAGAGAAAACCCCCGCTGCCCGAAAGTGAATGGTGGAAAAAGTCGGGGACGCCCGAAGAAGACATGGCACTATCAATCGAATCGAATACTTGAGTCGGGTCATGTCAAGAGTGTGTCGAGACAGAGTACCTATGTTGTTTGGCGGTCCATCGTCTCTGGCCTACCCATAGCGTGATGGTTAAATAATTTTTTATTTTTTTTTGTAATAAATTAAGATTTTGTGAATTCTTGTTTGTCGTTTGGATGCCATAATTGATTGATGCGAAAGTAATGCCTTGTGACGACTATTACCATCTCTAAGCAAAGAAACATTTATTTTTTCAAAATATATCTAAATAATAAAGTTCTTACGTAGGTACTTGCTTGTGTTTTCCATTTTGAATATATTCTACCCAAACAAACCTTCTTTTGAGTATGTAATCTGTGTCTAACTAGTGTAGTATATCTATGTCCTAATCTCATACGACATGGCGGGTTCAATGTTTTTCCTAGTCATTTTAAAACGTTATAGCAACTTTTTTACATATTGGATTTCATTCAAACTACTCTCCAAACCTTCCCGGCGCCAGTAAGAACAAACTGTGCTAATTTCAGCGAAACCGGTAGAGTAATTTTCGAGAAAATCGACGACAGGCAAACATTTTTGTATTTATCATCAGATTTCACACTGAATCATGGAAGCGATCATACAAATGACGGATGGCGATCCATAAATAAATTCATCGCCTAATTTATAGCCAAATCTGAGTTTAAATCAAATATGGCTTTATCTGAGATGGCGATTGGCGACGCTTTCCACTTGCTTATCTTGGCTGATAGCGATACCTGTCTCTTATCACTCTCTCGGCCGGTGGATTACACTATCCACTGAACTGTAAATCCACCGTCTGAAAAACTTAAAGGTTTTTTTACTCATACATAATAATTTAACTATATATATACCAGGGGTGTTAGTTGAAGTTTGCCGGTTTTTTCAATAAAGAAAACGCTTGATTCTCAAGGGAATCTCAATTTTTTTTATTCAAAGTATTGACCATCGGATTCTATACATTTTGCCCATCTTTGAGGCAAATCATGGATACCATTCCAAAAAAAAAATTTCTCTTTCGAGGCAAACCATTCGACGAACCATTTTTCGACTTTTTCAAAATTGGCGAAGCGCTGCTCTGCGAGTGAGTGTCCCATCGATGCGAAAAGGTGATAGTCGGACGGGGCAAGGTCTGGAGAGTACGGCAGGTGCGATAATATTTCCCAATTCAATGCTTTGAGAGTGTTCTTCACTACATTAGCTGTATGAGGCGGTTTGGCAGATTGACGGTTTTTTCGATTCGTCTTTCGTTCATTTGGTGTGGTACTCATTTTCCATACTTTTGGATCTTTCCCATGGCTTTTAAACGTTGGCAAATTGCTCCTCGGGTCGCATTAAGTGTTTGGGCCAATTGTTGTTGCGATTGGGTTGGCTCTTCATCCAATAACGCCTGCAATTCCTCGTCTTCGAACTTTTTCGTTGCACCAGAATGTTCATTGTCTGTTAAATCGAAATCTCCACTTTTAAATTGACGAAACCATGTCTCACATGTTCTAATCACTGGAGCATGTTCACCATAAGTTTCTACCAGCAACCGATGAGCTTCAACTGCTTTTTTCATTTGACGAAATAAGAAAAGCAACGAATGCCGCAAATGCGATTTACTTGGAAGGAAACTCGACATATTCACTGAGGTAACCGACTATGACACTATTATTTTGGCAGAATGTAACTTGTGTATTTTTGAAGGTTAATGATGTCCATATAAAAATATGACATAGATGCCAAATCATAGAAATGTATACATATCTCTAGGGACATCTATGAGTAAAACCGGCAAACTTCAACTAACACCCCTGGTACGTAGATGGTTAATACTCTTCTACTAGTTTATCCTATTTTATTAACATTATTCGAAGCCTCGCGCTACAACCCGTCTTTTATCGCGGGACGAGTCGCAGTTGAGAAGATAAATTCTAATCAAATCCTCCCTACTACTCCCTCCCTCTACTGTAACACCCGTTATAAAATATGATTTTACAAAGAAGCGAAGCTAGCAGTCTACAATGCAGTGCTGATACCAACCCTGATGTATGGCAGTGAGACGTGCAACTTGCAGACAAAGGATGGAAGTAGACTGAATATTGTAGAAATGAAATCTCGAGACGAATGTGTGGTAAAACCATGTTTGATCCTGTGGAAAATATTTAGATTCGTAACAAAAGCAAGGCTGATGTAAGCGTAATGAGTAAGATCAAGAAAGGTACTCTTAGATGGTTTGTGCATGTAGAGCGAATGAACGAAGAAAGGATTGTAAATATAATATATGACGCGAATGTGAATAGAAGAAGAAGCGTATGCCAAGATCGAGTTGTTTGGCGGTCCGTCCTCTCTGCCCACCCCTGCGGTGAAACGGCGTGATGGCTAGTTAGTCAGTGTTACATAAAATTTATTAGAAATAATTCAATTAAAAACGCACATCTGACTCCAACAGTCGATAGTCTTGTATCCGTTTCTCTGATTGTCTGTTTCGGAAGCAAGGGTCCGCGGCAACAATGAATGCACTGATTTGTGGTTTTTTTATGGCTCCATTTCGGGTTCGATTCCCCCATGGCCTCATGTTAAACGCAGCTATAAAATATAAGTGCTTGGTCGGCTGGAGAGAGATGCTTTTTGTGTGCTTAATTCACATCTAAAATAAAACAATTGTTTTGTAATTTAAAAAAGAATGAGCTGCCCCTGGTGGATCTTGTGTTCTCCCAAAATCAATTGAATGGTTTGTCTGTCTCTGTCTGTCTGTCCTCGATTTTCTCGGAAATTACTCGACCGACTTCGCTGAAAATATGACAGTTTGTTTTTATTAGTGCCGGGAAGGTTTAGAGAGTAGTTTGAATGAAATCCAATATGTAAAACTGTTGCTATAACGTTTTAAAATTACTATGAAAAATATTGAACCCGCCGTGTCGTATTGAGGTTAGCCCATAGATATACCACTCAGGTAAGCCACACATTACATATTCAAAAGAAGAAGGTTTGTTTGGGTAGAATATTTTCAAAATGGAAAACACAATTAAGTACCTATTTAAGAATTTTTTTACCTAGTGGATATGTTTTGAAAAAATAAATGTTTGTTATGAAATAAAATTTTTAATTTTGTGTTTCTTTATTTAGAAAAAAATAATTATTTAAATTCACCTATACGACAAGCAAGAATTCATAACTTTATTCCGTAAAATAAAATAATTCCGAGCAAGGCCGGGTACACGTTAGCTAGTTATAAATAAATAAATAAAACATTTATTTTTTGGCTTGCCATAATCAAAGACATAAATTTATTTTAAACTATTGTACTTCAAATTAATATATAATGATCGACCGGTTTCGGAAGTACTCTTCCTTCGTCGGGACTATATTAAAACTAACGGAAGATACGATAATGACATACTCGTACGTGAATATTTAGGTGTTGGAGTTGGTGATGACCAGAGGGGAGGGGGTCATGAGGGGTTTTTCAAGAAAAAAATACATCGCAAAAAGTCCCGATGAACTACTCTTTTTGTAGTTTGTCCAAAGAGAGCTTGTTATTCAAAACTCTTTTTTTTTTTACAGTTAAGGTTACAAAATATATCCATATTAAATAAAAACATATGTAACTAACTTAAAACATAAATATTTGTCAAGAGTCTTCCTCAAAAATATTTCTACAAAAATATATAAAAAATAATGAGGCGAGATGATTGGAAAACTCTGAGAAATGATTGTTACTTAAGCATCTTGTTTCGTAGAATCTTTTCTTGTAGATATTTTCCAGGGAATCGTCCCCTTTGGTCGCCCCCACTCCAACACCTAAATATTCATGTATGTCTGTCATCATTTTGTATCCTATATTAGTTTTTATGTAGTCCCGACCGAAGGAAGCGTGCTTCCGAAACCGTCAATCATTATGTTAAATTGAAATGATTTGAAAATATGGATTATTATCTGCTATTAAGGCGATCAACTTGAGAAGAAATCCCGCCCTCCTTCTGCAGCTGGCGATAAGTTCAGGCATAAATATTACAATGTTTTACTGTCTAATTCTAAAAAAAAACTTAATTTGTCACAATGAACCCCATTGAACCCCAAGTGCGCCCCATTGTAGAATTTGGCAGCCACCTCTGGTCGGGAGTCCCAAAATATCTGAAAAAAACCTTGACTCTGTGCAGAAACGGGCGGTCCGTTTGATAGATTCGCCTATCTTAACAAATGGGTTGCAATCTTTGGAGCACAGACGTCGGGTGGGAATGCTGTCCTTGTTCTACCGGTATTTTAATGGAAGATGCTCCGAGGAACTAGCGTCATTGATCCCTTCGGCACCGGTGCATAGTCAGGAAACACGCCAAATGCGCGCCCAACATTTGCACACGGTTGACATTTGTCACATGAGAACGGGTCGCTTCTACCACTCGTTCTTGTGTTCAACAGCTCGGCTGTGGAATGATCTGCCGGCCTCTGTGTTTCTTCCATCCTATAACATGGGTCTCTTCAAGACCCAAGTTCACTCCTTCCTATCCTCTAAAAGACCCTCCACACAGCATCCCCAAAGATGATATAGGCCTTGAGGGAAATTATTTCCTCCTTGGTCTCCTGTGTGGAGTTACTGTAAAAAAAAAAAAAATGAACAATAACAAAACGACAATATCGAAAAAAGGGTTCGTAAGTAGGAGCTTTTGCACTTTAAACAATTTTTTAGATCTGATGCTTTATTTTTTCTAGGCTTAAAGAGATTCAGCAAAAAAATGTCCATTAAACAAAAGGCCGAGGTGTGCCCTGCTTGCAGTATTTAATTAAATCGTCTATGATATTTGTAGGCCATCCAATTTTCAAACCAAAAACACATCATTTTACATTAGCTTCCCTTTGCACCGCCTTAAGAGGAACGGCCGCGGGCGTGTTTCAAAATTAAATTTTGTACTTGAGGCCAAAATACCCACCCAAACTGAATGATCTTTCTTTTAAATTAAAGGTATACCAAACTGAATGATCTTTCTTTTAAATTAAAGGTATACCAAACTGAATTATCTCTTCTTTTAAATTAAAGCGGCATACTAAACTGAATGATCTTCTTTTAAATTAAAGGTATACCAAACTGAACGATCTTCTTTTAAATTAAAGGTATACCAAACTGAATGATCTTTCTTTAAATTAAATGTATACCAAACTGAATGATCTTCAAATTAAAGGTATGTACTAAACTGAATGATCTCTTTCTTTGGAAATTTAAAGTATATCGTAAACTATCTTTCTAAAAGTATACTAAACTGAATGATTCTTTTTCGAAATTGCTGTATAACAAAAACTTCGAATGATTCTTCTTTTTTAAATTAGCGGTATACCAAACTGAATGATCTTCTTTTAAATTAAAGGTATACCAAACTGAATGATTCTCTTTTAAAATAAAGGTATACCAAACTGAATGATCTTTCTTTTAAATTAAAGGTATACCAAACTGAATGATCTTTCTTTTAAATTAAAGGTATACCAAACTGAATGATCTTTCTTTTAAATTAAAGGTATACCAAACTGAATGATCTTTCTTTTAAATTAAAGGTATACCAAACTGAATGATCTTTCTTTTAAATTAAAGGTATACCAAACTGAATGATCTTTCTTTTAAATTAAAGGTATACCAAACTGAATGATCTTTCTTTTAAATTAAAGGTATACCAAACTGAATGATCTTTCTTTTAAATTAAAGGTATACCAAACTGAATGATCTTTCTTTTAAATTAAAGGTATACCAAACTGAATGATCTTTTCTTTTAAAATTAAAGCGCATACCAAACTGAATGATCTTTTCTTTAAATTAAAGGTATACCAA
Source organism: Halesus radiatus (assembly GCA_022606495.2). NCBI lineage: Eukaryota > Metazoa > Arthropoda > Insecta > Trichoptera > Limnephilidae > Halesus > Halesus radiatus. The sequence goes on along the minus strand of JAHDVE020004764.1, from coordinate 1,373 downwards.
ACTGAATGATCTTTCTTTTTAAATTAAAGGTATGTCAAACTGGAATGATCTTTCTTTTTTAAACATGTATACCAAACTGAATGATCTTTCTTTAAATTAAAGGTATACCAAATGAATGATCTTTCTTTTTAAATTAAAGGTATACCAAACTGAATGATCTTTTCTTTAAATTAAAGGCAGTTACCAAACTGAATGATCTTTCTTTTAAATTAAAGGTATACCAAACTGAATGATCTTTTCTTTTAAATTAAAGGTATACCAAACTGAATGATCTTTCTTTTTAAATTAAAGGTATGTAAATTTCAAACTGAATGATCTTTCTTTAAATTAAAGGTATACCAAACTGAATGATCTTTCTTTAAATTAAAGGTATACCAAACTGAATGATCTTTCTTTTAAATTAAAGGTATACCAAACTGAATGATCTTTCTTTTAAATTAAAGGTATACCAAACTGAATGATCTTTCTTTTAAATTAAAGGTATACCAAACTGAATGATCTTTCTTTTAAATTAAAGGTATACCAAACTGAATGATCTTTCTTTTAAATTAAAGGTATACCAAACTGAATGATCTTTCTTTTAAATTAAAGGTATACCAAACTGAATGATCTTTCTTTTAAATTAAAGGTATACCAAACTGAATGATCTTTCTTTTAAATTAAAGGTATACCAAACTGAATGATCTTTCTTTTAAATTAAAGGTATACCAAACTGAATGATCTTTCTTTTAAATTAAAGGTATACCAAACTGAATGATCTTTCTTTTAAATTAAAGGTATAACAAACTGAATGATCTTTCTTTTAAATTAAAGGTATACCAAACTGAATGTTCTTTCTTTTAAATTAAAGGTATACCAAACTGAATGATCTTTCTTTTAAATTAAAGGTATACCAAACTGAATGATCTTTCTTTTAAATTAAAGGTATCAAACTGAATTATCTTCTTTTAAATTAAAGGTATACCAAACTGAATGATCTTTCTTTTAAATTAAAGGTATACCAAACTGAATGATCTTTCTTTAAATTAAACTAGTATACCAAACTGAATGGATCTTTTCTTTAAATTAAAGGTATGATCAAACTGAATGATCTTTCTTTTAAATTAAAGGTATACCAAACTGCATGATCTTTCTTTTAAATTAAAGGTATACCAAACTGAATGATCTTTCTTTTAAATTAAAGGTATACCAAACTGAATGATCTTTCTTTTAAATTAAAGGTATACCAAACTGAATGATCTTTCTTTTAAATTAAAGGTATACCAAACTGAATGATCTTTCTTTTAAATTAAAGGTATACCAAACTGAATGATCTTTCTTTTAAATAAAAGGTATACCAAACTGAATGATCTTTCTTTTAAATTAAAGGTATA
>JAHDVE020004763.1:0-23694 GCA_022606495.2 Halesus radiatus | reverse complement strand
GGAGTTAATTCTATTGTTATTGATTCATCTTTCATTTTGCTTTACCTTAAGAAATTGTTTCTGATTTTCCTTGTTAGACATATGTTTATCTTACACGTATCTGACGTTTATTTTGTTTGGTTTTTAAATAAAATATCCGATTTTAGCAATGTCTCACCTTAGCTATGCATCCTTATCTTTGTTTTTTTAGCATTTAAGTACATCCATGATTATTATTAAGCCATTAATGTTATTTTCTGTCATGTATGTATATGTGTACATATTATACTTTATTTTCATGATCTTTATCACTGCACTATATAAAAAACCTACCACCGCAACACAGACATGTCTGACATTCCGGTGTTTGCAAAACACAAAAAACCTGTAACTAACTCTTTTACTGAATAAAGAAAAAATAAATAAAAAAAAGTGCGGCTTCCTAACAAATAGTGTATTGTATATAGGTGCTTACTTGGAACCAGTATAATATCCATTATAATAATATATCGTGTACAAAGATGATCCCTGGAGGTGCAATCTATACCAATTTTAAATAATACAATTGTTGCTAATTTACATAAGCCCTTTAGGTTCATAGGCTTCAAACCGACCAATGAAATTGATTTCCTGCTCAAGAAAGAAATTCAACTTAAGAATTTGTATGCTTCATTTCACCAGGATAAAACAAAAAAAAATCTCACATCGGTCACACGGACCAGCCCGAAAAATATTTAATTCGATTCTCTTTCGTGCAAGTATCACATTAACCTGAAATAACCTAATAACTAATAACTTTACGACGATATTATCTCATAATTATGTCAAATAAATCAATTTTGATAGTTTAAAAGTACTTTTCAAATCGTCAATTTCAGAAAGAGTTTTGTAATAAAAGATAATTATAGAAACAGTTTCTTTAAAAAAAAACGCATTCTATTACCTAATTTCACTTGGCTTCTGAACTTTAAAACCTCTGTTAAACGTAGCAATAAATAAAGTACACGTGACTTTGGTATTGAGCCACCCACTTCTGCTGTTTGTGTACGATGAAAATCACATTTCCAGCTCCATCGCTTTCCATTTTCCGTTTCCAATCGTTTTAGTTTTCCCTTCCTTCGGGCAATCTTCCCAATAGATCATTTTCCATCGGACGTAAATTTATCAGCGGATACACAGCCGTTATTTGAACATATTTTTTGCGAAGGATCATTTGTTATTCAAAGCAGACTTGTCCCAAGACGACTATAAAAGCCTGGACTTATTCTTCTACGTGATATCTCGCTACCCTTGTTGCGAGCACCGGGGGTTTCACGATCACTCTTGCCCGGAACGTGTTCTAGCTATGGGTCATTACATCCCAAGAAAAAAATATAAATTAATCACAACCTACTACCCTAATTTCAACCCTTTTGGTAACTCTCGTAAATGTCTAAATCCGATTGTTTCACCGACGTTTCAACTCACCAAACGAAAGTTGGTAGAAATATTCATGTCCGCAGAAAGATATAAACAACAAACGGGTTGCAATCTTTGGAGCACAGACGTCAGGTGGGAATGCTGTCCTTGTTCTACCGGTATTTTAATGGAAGATGCTCCGAGAAACTAGCGTCATTGATCCCTGCGGCACCGGTGCATAGTCGGGAAACACGCGAAACGCGCGCCCAACATTTGCACACCGTTGACATTTGTCACATGAGAACGGGTCGCTTCTACGATTCGTTCTTGTGTTCAACAGCTCGGCTGTAGAATGATCTGCCGGACACTGTGTTTCCTCCATCCTATAACATGGGTCTCTTCAAGACCCAAATTCACTCCTTTCTATCCTCTAAAAGACCCTCCACATAGCATCCCCAAAGATGATATAGGCCTTAAGGGAAATTATTTCCCTCAGGGTCTCCTGTTTGGATACTGTAAAAAAAAAAAATTAACAATATGTTTTTTGTGCAAACGAGGTAGGTCTCTTGAATCTACATTACATGCCTGCATACTTTGCAATTTTTTTTATAATGTTGAACCCAAGTTACTTTTTTTATTTTATTATTACCGCTCCGTGATTTGATCCCCGTACCATAAGGTTCATAATACCGTAAAGTTGCGTCTGTTCAAAAAAATACGAGAGACTACCGGCCAACAAATCGGAAGAACATCGGAATCTTGGTAACTACGCTGAAAGACTTGAGAGGAATCTCACTCACCAAAAGAAGTCATATACGAGTATATATCAGATATAATTTCTCTGTTTAAAATCATAAGCAACTCATCTTTAAGTAATCAAATTAATGTTAATATAATTTGCCGAAATTCACGTGAAACGTTTTAGATCGATACTTATCGTACTAACATAATCTTTTCCTAACCAACATCAACACTGCATACATAAAGACTCAATCAATCACTCTACCTTCAGAAGGAACTTATACTTTCATATATCTGATGATCTCTTTACTCAAAACTACTTTATAATAATAATAATATATGTAACAATTATTTTTATGAACAATAATTCATTAACGCTCCGGCATCGAAGGAGTACAGTCGTGTATATTGGTGATAATTGTGATCAAAAATTTATAGTGTACAAACAATATCTCGCCCACCGGGCGATCTACATAAACAAAATGGAAACGCAAGAAATCATTAAAAACATTAAAGAATTAATAAATAAAATTACTTCCGTAAAAGATTCCAAGGTAAAAACATCGTTGGAGCAAAGTTTAATATCCCTGGAAGAAATATTTCAAAATGAGCGTATCTGTCTACAAAAAAAATCATAGATTTACAAGAAACGATGATTATTAATGACCAACGATACACCAAGAAACTCGAAGAAATTCTAATAACCAACCAAAAAACATACGCCCAAGTGTGTGACAACAAGAAACCAGCGGACACGAAATTGAACATTGAACCGAAATACTCAATTTTATTAACATCTAACACCTTAAACGCCGAGAGCATAAAAACAAAAGTTCAAAAAAATATTGATTTAACTAAAATTAAAGTCGGAGTCAACGGAGTTAAAAAGATTGGCGAAAAAAAAATGATAATTTCATGCCAAAAAAAAGAAGATGCAGAAATATTAACCAACGAAATAAATAAGATAACTGGAAAGGAGATTTCGGCGGAAGAAATAAAAAAAAAGAAACCGTTCTTGATGTTAAAAAGGCTCCAATGCCAATTGACTGAAGAGGATATTATACATGGAATTATACAACAAAATCAAGAATTAAATCAAGAAGACAAAAATAATATTAAACTCATTAAAGAAAACGATACCACAAACTACATCATACAAACAACCGGAAAATTAAGAAGAATATTATTAGACAAAAAAAAAAATATATAAAATTCCAACGAGTGTACGTCGAAGATTGTAACCCACTCACACAATGCTATCACTGCCTTAAGTTCGGCCATACAGCCCAAAGATGTCTCGACAGGACGCAGCCACCCATTTGCCCCCATTGTACTAAGGAACATATACTCTCGAAATGCGAAAACAGAGAAATAAACCCAATTTGCAACAATTGCTGTGTGCAAAATAAAAGATTTAAATTGAACTATTCCACCGAACACCGGGTTGACAGTATAAAATGTCTTTACCGGCAAAAAATGCTTCAAATTGCTAGAGAGCGCATCGACTACGAATAAATATGGTAAATTATATCTCCTCATACTAACTTCAAAATGACTGATTTTATATGTAATGCTTTAGATAAAAAAACATTTATAGAAGAAAGATTATACCACTCCATAAGAGATTTAAATCTAATTTGCTCTGATAAAGGATTTACCTTATTTCATACTAATATAAGAAGTATCGAAAAGAACTTAGATGAATTAATAATATCTTTAAAAACATTAAATTATATTCCGGACGTTATAGTGTTAACAGAAACACATTCCGCCGGCGAACTGAATTATAATATCCCGGGTTTCACTTTCTATACAACAACAATAAAGTTAAACAAAAACAGTGGTATTGCAATATTCATATCTAATCGCTATAATGTACTCAACATTAAAGAGATACATAATTTTCATAATGTAAACCTATTAAATATTGAGTTTAAAGACCAAAATAAATATTATAATATTATTGCCGTTTATCGCACTCATGCATCAGTAATATCACAATTTATAAATGAATTAAAAAATATATTATTAAATTTAGAAATAAAAATAATATTATTGTTGGAGATATGAACTTAAATATTGCAAAAGAATACTCTAGTAAGGATAAAGATAATTATCTAAACATGTTAGCGGAACTTAATTATTTACCGTGCATAAATTCATATACTAGAAACGTTCGAGGTCAACGACCTTCATGTTTAGATCATATATTTACAAATATTTCTGATATCCAAAATATTATATCCGCTGTCATTCATACAACTATCACTGATCATTATTCATGTATATTCAATTATAAATTCTGTAATCCAACTTTTCCACCATTTAAACAAGAAAATGTTTCAAAAAAAGTACTTAACATGGATACGTTAAAATGTAAATTAGAAGTAGAAAATTGGCTTGATTTATATCAATGTAATGATGTCAATGTTTGTTGTAAAATGTTTGAAGAAAAATTATCTAAATTCATAAATGACTCAACAAATAATGTCATATCCAAATCCAAACTACCTAACTTCAAACCTATAAAACCATGGATAACTCACGGTTTAATAGTATCCGTACGTCATAAGCAAGCTCTTTATAGATTAACTAATCAACAACCAAATAATGAACATTTACAGAAACATTTTAAAGCATATAAAAATAAACTCTCATATATCATAAAACATACAAAAGAAAGCTATTACAAACAGAAGTTGATACAGGTTGAAAATGACAAAGGAGTATGGACGATTATAAATGAGATAATGGACAAAAAAAAGTATAAAAACAATGAAATCAGCACTATTATTCATGATAATTCGGAAACATGTTGCAAAGAGAACCCTTTAAAAGCTGCAAATATATTTAACGAATTCTTTGCAAATATAGGAGAAAATCTTGCTAATCTCATACACAAAGATCCAAATATAACAATTCCAGACTGTAATGTTGATGTTAAAAATAAAATGTCAACATTTCAACTCACCACAGAGGACGAAATAGTAACTATTATAAACGGCATGAAAGGAGGCTCTGCCCCAGGTTTTGATAGAATTACAATTAACATTTTTAAAAATATTAAAAACAAAATTTCTAAACCGTTAATGCATATAATCAACACAAGTTTCCAATGCGGAGTATTTCCATGTAATTACAAACAAACTACCATAACTCCAATATTTAAGTCTGGTTATCCCGAAGATGTTAATAATTACCGTCCCATTTCAGTAATCTCAAATATTGCGAAAATTTTTGAAAAACTTGTAAAAAAAAGACTTAACCAGTTTATAAAATGTAATAGCATAATTCACGAAAATCAATTCGGCTTTATGGAAAGTAGAAGCACACAGGATGCAATTTCAAAATTAACTAGCCTTATTCACACTTCATTAGATAAATCACTAAAATGCCTTGGAATTTTTATAGATCTCAAAAAGCGTTTGATAGCATATCTCATGACAAACTTATAATTAAATTAAGCAACATTGGAATAAATAGTACAGCTCTGGAATGGATAAAAAGCTATCTTTTCAAACGTCCTCAAGTGGTAAAAATAAACGAGGTACTTAGTCATAAAAAACAAGTAATTTTGGCATACCTCAAGGTACAGTACTGGGACCTCTACTTTTTATCATCTATGTAAATGACATATTCATGCAAAAGCTAAACGGAAAAATAATATCTTATGCTGACGACACTGTCATAATAATTGAAGGTACTGACTGGAATTCTATTAACAAGCTAGCAAATACTGATATTAATATATTAAAAAATTGGTTCGATAATAATCTACTCTCCCTTAACACTGGAAAAACAAAATTTATTCCTTTCTCTATCAATAAATTTAAATCAAAACCAGAAATAAAAATTATAATACACCAAAGTAACTGCAACAGAATCAATTGTAATCAAGCATGTTCAATACTTAGTCCAACTTCCAAAATTAAATACCTTGGTGTATATATAGACCAGCATTTTAAATGGAAAACACATATTTGTGAACTTGTTAAACGAATTAGAAAATGTATATATATTTATAAGACTAAGAAATATTCTTAGACTAGAAAACCTAAAAAGAGTGTACTATGCAATTGTTCAGTCTATTTTACAATATGGAATTATTGGCTGGGGGGGAACATATGATAATATTTTAAGTCCACTTAAAATAATTCAAAGATTGATAATAAAGGTAATTTTTAAAAAACCATCATCATTTTCCACTGAAAAGCTTTTTACAATATTCAATGTACCTACAGTAGATAAAATTTATAAAAAATATGCAATTATTCAAATCTTTAAAGAAAAAACGTTAAATAAATTACAATTTAATATATCCGCAAGGTATCAACAAAACATTAAAATCCCGCCATTCAATACTAAGCATACGCAAAACACATACCTATATTTAGGAATAACTTTTTTTAACAATCTGCCAACTGATCTTAAAATTATAGAAAATATCCATGAATTTCAACATAGATTAAAAAATTACCTCAAACTACTGTAACATTTTAAAAAAAAAAAAAAAATTATTATTATTAGATTTTTTTTTTGTCTTTTATTATTATCTTCTCTTCTTTTCTTCTACTTTCTTTTCATTTTCTTTAATACTATTACTAGTGATAAATTACAAAATTTACACGACAAATTCATATTTTCCTGCTATTGTACAACAATACTTTAAGTTATGATTTGATTAATTAAGCGATAATCACTCACCAAACACAAGAACCTTGTTTTTTTATGGTGAGGAATAGCTATAATATATTTTTTGTTACACTATATGAATCATGTCTTATTTTTATATACTCTCTTTAAATTATTATATTAAATAAAAAAACAATAATTATTAGCCTGAAACACTCATCCAAATTGAAAAAAACCTTCGAGAAAAGATTAATGTCGCCGACAGGACTCGAACCTGCACCCTTCTGATTGCCGGTCAGATGCTCTACCGTTGAGCTACGTCGGCTTATCGCAAACCCGCCAAGTTAATCAATATATACTAGTGTTTCATTCAATAATGACTGTTTTTATTATATTGTCGGCGACATTTATCTTTTCTCGGAAGGTTTTTTCAATTTGGATGAGTGTTTCAGGCTAATAATTATTGTTTATAAAAATAATTGTTACCCTTTGCGATATGCATAAAAATCTTGTCTTAAAAACTTTAGTTTATCAATTAATAATAATATATGTAGTTATGTCATTAATACAAATACCTATGTATTAACTAAACATGCGCATTTATACACATTCAAAATTGTTCCTCCTTGTGTTATATATTGTACTTATTTGGAATTTAAACTAATCGCTGCACGAATAATATTGTAATTAATAAATTGTGTGATCAACTATAACTGGAATCACAAACATAACCATAATGAAAACATATTTCATATTCCGTTTATAATATAATATGATGTATTCCGTTGGAGAGCCAATAATAAAAAATAAAAATCCAATTGTACCATAATAGTGTTGTAACCCTTTAAAAAGCTCATTCGAACAATGAACGTTTGAATCCTGTAATAACTATAAGTTCGCAAATTTCAGAATATTCACACTGACAAGCTGACAAAAATGCAGAGGTGAAATTTTTGACAATAAAATATTATCCAATGATCTTTCGTTTTCTTTCACCCCTCGTATTTATTTGTGAATTTATTACAATTGATGCAAATACTTTAACATGAGCTATGATTATATTTTGCTCTACTTTGTATTCAACTAAGCTAATAAACTAGGGCTCCCGACCCTTTTATTAAAACTTTTTTTCTGACATAATTTATTAAAAATGTTGAACAAATACATGGCAACTTGTCAAGATTGTTCCCTCAAGTAATTTAGAAAAGAAAAAACTATTCATATTTCACGATACCAGGGCTCATCGTTTCAGAATTTTGCCGAGACAAGCAAATAAGACAACACATTTTATTCTCGAATCCTTGTTGATGAAATCTTCGAATTATTTTATTCGGAGCTCTGTTTAATTCAAAGAATCCCCTCAACTCGACTCGAGTAGAGTTACAAAGCAAATGATCGACAAATAGAAGTGCATGGCACAAAGAAACACCAAACAATCATTAACTATCTTAAACAAGCTGCTAATAACAAGTTGAAAGAAAAATACAGACGACTCTCTCCAATTCGAACTGAAATCCATTGAAAGAATGCTCGTTCATCGTGGAAAGTAGCTGTAAATCAAATAGACGAGGCCAAAGCGGTTCATACAAAACTTCAAACGCTTAAAGTTTTGATTCTTCTATCATATGGGGGAGAGGCTTGGCGGCGTTGCACGGATTCCTAGTCTTGGAGCCATTTCTGCAGCGCCTCAAAAATTGGGTATTATTCCTAACCACGGCTTCTTAGATTCTTTAATAATATGGTTTTTAACCAGTCATCAGTATGTATCTAATTTTATAATCACAGAAAATATTTCTAGAGGTGACCAAGAGTGATTTCGTAAAGTAGAAAGAATAATATTATTAATTGGTTTTTTAGGTTTAATTCCTAGAACTAGATTTCATTTTTTTTTAAATTAATATAAATCAAATTTAACAATGTTATTATTATTAAGTAAATAAAACACGTTGTTATAAACCACGAATATATTTTATTTTTACCAACTGATTTCGCTTAACTCAAGCTTCATTGGGTAAATATAATAACAATAATATAATAATAGTTATTATATTTACCCTGATGAAGCTTGATTTAAGCGAAACCGGTTGGTAAAAATTAAATATATTCGTGGTTTATAACAGCGTGTTTCATTTACTTAATGCTATGTCAAACCACAAAGTGATTGCTTCTTATGAAAATATGTTATTATTAAGTTATTACGTTCTGAAATTATTTTTAGCTTTTATTATTGTGACAGCTGTTTCGGCGTTCAAGGCCATTTTCAAACTGCTCAAATTGACTCAAAATCGCATTATTGTTCTAACATTTTAAGGTCTTGGAGAAAATTGATTGTAGGTGCAGAATATCTCTAAATTACGCGAAGGCACTAATATATGAATATTTGAAACCTATGACTTACTCAATTTGAATTACTGAAAATTTCACAAAAACACGTCCCTTTTCTCTTGGTTAAAATCAATCTCAAAATAAATCCGTCTTTAAAGAATTTCTCCTTTTTTTCATCCTTCCAGCTTCTAGCACAAAGCCAATATTATGTAATAATATTATGATTTTTTTAACTTATATTCTAATTTCAAATAGTAAAACGAAATATCTTGCATATAATATATAGTTGCATCATAAGAATCATCCGGTACCGATATTTTTCATGGTCCAATCGACACACAATAAATGACCATAAATCTCAGCAGAAAACTGCCACTTATCATTACTACATCTTTCGAATGGTTTAACCCTCGACAAAACACAACTCGAGCATCCATCGCTTCGGCCTCCGCCGGGTCCAAATTACCCCGGCAGACAACCCCTCGATGGTGGAGAATGTTCGAGATTTTATTCTCGTTAAACGACAATAAACTGAAGTACCACAACGTCGTCGCCTATATACTTTACTCTCTATTTATGTACAGGGTATCCCATTTTAACACCAAAGACCTGCGTCAAAAAAGTCAATCGTTTTTATACGGCTTGCCATTATGGGAAAAATTATTACCAATCAACTATTTTTAACAATAAAAGGTGTCAGGGGGTAACGTACAGTATCATCGGGGGTTAACATCTAGATAATAAAATACTTTTTTTCAAAATATCATTTTGTTCCAAACCTAAGTTATGTTCACTAAAAATCTGTAGTATAGGATGTTTTTTGAGAGGTGCACAAATTCAAAATGAAAAAACAAACACACATAAAAATAATGTTAATGTCTGTGATATTGGCTTTATTTTTTTAGAGGTAATTTGTATATGAGATAAATATGCTCAGTGGCTGAGTTGGAATCGCATCCAGATCTCACCCAGGCATCATGAGTTCAATTCCTCAGCTGATTAATACCTCCATCAGGACACAACCTATATTTTCCGTTTACTGTGATGATAGTAGGATATTTTAAATATTATCGGGTTATTCGTAACCCGGGAAAGTGTATCTTTCTTTCAAAGAAAATGAAGAAAAACATCGCATATCTGTAGGTCTAATCTTTATCCATAGAAACGCAGACAAATATTAACACACAGTGATACTTTTGACGTTCAAACATCTACACAATTATAATAAACATTCTTTAGTGGAAAGTACTTTATGTGGTTGGAATTTTTAGGAAAGTTTTTATGTTATTAAAATCATGTTATTACTCGTGCCATGATTTAGAATTACCTCTCAAAATTACTGACCTTTACCCCGGATATAACGATGCCATTTGTGCTAGCTCATTTTGATGAGCCCGTGAGCGTATGACTCCTGGTAAACCTTACCACGACTCAATTGAACTGTGTCTCTATTTGACAAACCTTGGAATCACCTAAGAAAGATTGTTTATTTATCTGTAAATATAAACATATTCTCAGATGGTTGACGGTATTGTTATGCATTTCTACGATGACGCATCCTGAAATAAGGTTATTTGCTCTACTTTTTTTATATAAAATCATCGTTTACGTGTCTAATTTCTATAAGGCTAAATTATGCTTCGACCGTGGGACATGCAATTGACATTTGGCCCCATGACGCATCTTTAAGCAGTTGTTTTCAGGGTTTCATACATTTGTGTGTATAGAAAAGAATAATTACCGCAATAACGCGTACTTATGGACTGTATAGCTTGTGAACGGCGCCTGACAGTCTGGCACTTGGATGTTTTGTACCTACACCTAAACGCTAGGAACAGGGAGCTGAAGAAGCTGGGAGTCGTATGAACTGGAGTATGAGCTCATGAACTGGAATTCAAATTAATATGTGCCGGCTCTTAAATGAGCCGTTATTCAATTAAGTCGTATGAAAATGCTGAGCTGGTACTGCGACTCCCGCTCTAGCAAAATGAGTCATGGCCCATCGCTACCCGTATAACTTTTATAATGATCCACAAGTATGTGTTATTAGTCTGTTAGAAAGCGCAATGGTCTACGTATTTGTACTCGTATTATAAATATATGGCATAAATACCTAGGGTGGTTTTGTTCTCGGGATATTTGTTATTAATTTAGACGAACCTTATAAAATGGCTTTCCGTCTGTCAGCAACTGATAATTGCTGAGCCTGCTAAGGTAGATTGATATAAATGACTTGGAGCAAACTTCCTTTCCAACTCGGAAGACATTGTGAACTTCAGTGTTTTTATTCAGGATTGAGATTGAAAGGTGATTGCGTCCTAATCATCATCAAAATCATAAATTGATAACGTTTATTGCTGAGTAAGATGAAACACCCTGTGCCGCATGTATCTCTGCCACTTTTATCGCTTAACATGTGAACTTCTGCTGAACCATTACACCTCCAGGGCTAATGTTCAACTCAGTGGAGCTAATCTGGATCACTAAATGATCGATATCTTTACAGAGCTCACTCAATTCTTCCATTGTTAAGTAAGTACCAAAACAGTGTAGTACCAGCAAAGGTGACAATAAGGAGTTAGTTTATTCACCTACTTTATGATATGTTTTCGACCTTTCACTTCTTTTTCATTATTATCATTTTTGCGAGATAATGTTTGTTGTTGTTTATTGTAGTTATTAATTATTATTGCTATATAAACATTCATGTATGTAAGTTTTGGGCATATTGCCTGTTTTATATAATAAAATAAAAAATATTGTTAGTGCAAGTTTCAAGTACCACTAGTAAATGAAGGGTTGAATTTTTTTTTGTAATGAATAATATTTTTGGGATAGATTCGTGCTTGTATGTATGGTGTGTGAGGAATGTGAAAAGTAATAAGAATTGCCGTAATTCAGAAGGTGATATAATATGTCATACGATTCGTGGAATTTTTCAGAAATCTGGAGATAGTCGAGAAAAACCGTTACGAACGCCTTGAATATAAAAAAAACAATCTTCATTTTTAGCTGAATACCGTAATAATTATGCATTGTTCCTTTGAATTTTTTTCAAAAATGTTCCGAAAATACGTATTTTCAAATTTTTTTATGAACGTTCCAGACTCTTCGAGAGCCGGTTTCGCAACTTCGCAATTCGCATATAAATTTCAATCAACAATTATTGAGATCAAAATGCTGGATAAACGTTTAAATTTAATATGAGAATGAGGAAGGTTTGGAAATAACTGTTGATTCAAATACGGTCACTCAATCTGATAATCTAAATCATTTTTATTACAAATAGGTGAAGATCACATTTCTAGGAATTATGTATTCAGTGCACTATCTCTTCATCCGGAGAAATGTCATTACTTACATTTTTTCCAGAAAGTTCATCATTTCTTACATACATTACGTTACCATGCTGTTACACTGCAATGTACTGAATAATTCAATATCTATAAACAAACGTTTTCTTCTTCAATAAATGTGAAATAATTTTGTCGTGCCATTTTTAATAAAATGGATAAGAAATGTTTTGTATAAAGCGTTATTTAATATATAATGTGCATCCTAATGAGGGAAGCTTCACTTCCGAAACATGTTGATATTTATATATTAAATAGCGATTTATACAAAACATATCTTATTCATTTTATTAAAATATTTATAAAATAAACATTTAGATATCTATATAATGATGACGCCAAAATGTCAAAACCAATCGTTTAAAGAAATTATGAAATAAAGTATTTTCTTCAAGAGTTTTGGTATTCAATTCGTGGCGTCATTATTAATAAATTAATAAATAAAAAATTGTATTCATTTGTCTATCATTATTATTTTTTAGTTTTTTTTTTTATTTTATTTTTTATTTATTCATCATAAGAACATAATTACATGCATGGTAAAATAAAGAAAAGAGCAAAATATGTAGTCCTGCAAAGCGGTCACATGACAGCTTGTCTGCAGGTTCTACAAAAATTAATTAGTCCTAATAGTAATAGTAATACATACAAACATTTCTGGATTTCTTTTTGGTTTTTAAGTATATATTAATCTTAAATAAAATAGGTACTTAAATTTGACATAAACCTTATAGGTACATAATTTGACTTGGTCATTAAGTATACATAGATAAAAATTTAAAGATACATAGATTGCTCATTTAAAATCCATAACTTCATCGTTTTCACGCAAAGCCTCTAACTTTCCTCCAATTTATAGCTTTCATTAAATTTATTGAAAATCACTGGCACTATGTATTCAAGAGTTCGACCTCCATATTTATTTGAAATTTTTGGAATTTTTATGCCTCTTCTTTCAGTGAATCTAGTGCTGTGTCTGTGCACCAGTAGCTTTTTGTATTGGCTTTCTCCCGCGTTATCTATAATAGTGATGTACCATAGGAGACCTTTTACAGGAAGTAGGCCCTCAGCACCGTATAATATTTTTTTAATTTTTTCTTTGTCTGTATATCTTTGATGTGACAATTTTATTAATTATCGCAGTTCGTAAATTTTGGACATACTTAATATACGTAATGCTTGTGTGCCAAGTTCGTATTCCATATCTCAGAAAGGATTCTACCATGGAAAAAAATATATAAGTTTAAGTGTCCCATGTGGCAAGACAAATTTTAATATATAGAAGCTACTCGATATAGATCGGAGCTGGTTACATATTTTGGCCACTTGCGTGTCCCACTTAAATTTATTATCTACTAATAATCCCAGATAAGCATAATCGTTTGTAAAATCGATCGTGTCGCAGTCACAATTTTTTTCAATTTTTTTATGTATGCATTCAAAATGATGTGCAATAAAATAATAATAATTGGTTTTGGTAAATTCCACATTTTCACACTCGGTGACCTTATATACATACATTTGGTTTTCTTGAAATTAATAATTAGTCCTACATCATGCGCCCATTTGAGAAGTTCATTAAAGTCTAGTTGTAAATCTTGAAGAGCTATTAAGGGATTTTCATCTGATACTTCAAGTGCAGTGTCATCTGCGAAAATGAATCTAAGAGCTTTTTAAAATTATTTGGACATAGCAGTAACATATATAATGTACAATTTAGGACCTAGAATTGACCCCTAGTATTCTATATATTCCTGATGAAGAAAGCGTCGCTTTCGAAGCATGTTTATATCTGTGTATATTAATAAAGTGGCGAATAAAAAGCTTTTTTTTTAAAATTAATTTACTGAAATAAAGTGAATAAAAAAAAATCATCATGTAATATCAAAATACAAAGTGATTGCTTTCTTATATATGTTATTGCGATATATTTTAAATTATTTAACATAAATGTAAGACGATTTTGTAAAGCACCTTTGACGCAATTACAATCAAAGCGCAATTGAAGTTTTCTAAGAATTGTACTACGTTATTTAGATTTCATAGATTAACTATTTATAACCCAAATCTTATGCAAAATCTCGCTTTATTTTCCCTTTGTTATTACAAGAATGCTGTTTCTTCTGTGAACTAAGTGTCTTTTTAAAAAAAAACGCTGGAATTTTACGGTTAACATTCTTATGTTATTTTTCACAGTTTGTGTTGCTAACTGAACAGCCAGTACCATCAACATCATCGGCAAAAGTCAAGTCAGCCTATAAGAAGTTGGGCGTACAGTAAACGTACTGGACCCTCAGATCTTTAATGATACACATCTGCTGACCCTGTAAAAATCGGAAGTGCGCCCCACTGCAAAATTTTGCTGTCCAAAATATCTGAAAATACTCCTTGACTAAAAACGGGCGGTTCGTTCGATAGATTCTCCTTT
Organism: Halesus radiatus; assembly: GCA_022606495.2. Taxonomy (NCBI): domain Eukaryota; kingdom Metazoa; phylum Arthropoda; class Insecta; order Trichoptera; family Limnephilidae; genus Halesus; species Halesus radiatus. The sequence goes on along the minus strand of JAHDVE020004763.1, from coordinate 8,838 downwards.
CTTAACAAACGGATTCTAATCTTTGGAGCACATGTGTTAGGTGAGAATACCGTTCTTGTTTTATTGGTTTTTCAATGGAAGATGCTCCAAGGGAGTAGCGTCATTAATCCCTTCGGCACCAGTGCACACTCGGAAAATACCTCAAACCTGAACCCAATATATGTACAAAGTTAAAATTTGTTACATGAGAACGGGTCGTTTCTATGGCTCGTTCGTAAGAATGATTTGCCCGTATCTGTATTTTTTCCCCTCCTACAGGAGGCTTTCTCCCTCTCATTCCTTTCGCCAAAAAAAACCTTGGCTCAGCATCTCCAAAGATGATATAGCCCTGATGGAAATTAATTTCCTTGGGGCCTACTGTGTGCAGTTAACGTAAAACAAAAATCAGCACATGACCCCTGAAAAGTCTTAGTCCCCTCCATGAAACGACTTCACTCCTGTCGATTCCTCAATACTCCTTCATCGTTATTACTTGTTATCACGGAGAAACCTCATTAGTGGTCGTCTAATATCCAAACTAACTACGGATCCTCTTATTACATTTTTGTTTTAATTTTCTCTCTTCATTATAATGCTTTAAATTTAAAAACAAAATTCGACCTCCAGACTAGGCACATGACCGTGTTGTGGCGGTCAGTATTATTCTATTATTCTTCTACCACTATAAACATCATTATTATTGCGGTATTGTGTAGTAGTTCCCTTATAGAATGCTAACAGTATCATGTCGTTTGCCAGGTTCTACTTCACCAGGGTTGTCATCGGGTATTCAACTATAACTTTCAGCGCCCTTGAGGTGATTTTTCACAAAAACTGCGCTATATAAATCGTCCAAGTATTATTATTATTATTATTCTAGTTTCACAATATCCCCTAGGTATCTGAGCCTTCTTCCCGTTGAAGTGAATGTTGCTACCGCATATGTATGTGAATTAGAGTTTATTCATCAGATACACATTTCCAACAGTTGAAGGATATTTCCACTTCCAATAACAGCGCGTGTCTATTGAGGTGGCGGTGACTTGTCAGTAGTTCTAATATCTTCATCAGTAAGTTTCCATTCAAATTGATAGTCGTCTGGTTCCTTTCAAGTTTATGAATAATTTGGAATTCCTCATTCTGCATATGAGTATTATGAACACTCTTCGGTATGAGTTATTATGAACACTAATTTATGTAAACATAACAAATATCGTACATTAAAACAATATCTATACATTTTGTAAAGTTTTAAATAACAAGCTCCCGTTAGACAAACTACAAAAAAGTAGTTTATCGGGACTTTTTGCATTGTATTTTTTTTTCTTTTGTAAAATTAAATTAAAAATAAATAAATAAAAAAACAAATTTAATTCATCATTAAGGCATCAAAATATAATATAAAAATATCATCTGCTTTCTATACAACAAATGCAAAACAATCAAATTCAAAAAGGGAGAAAATATTTTAGTTTTCCAAGTTAAGAAGTGAAACAAATTGGATATTTACTATTATTAAACAATAAACCTTAGCGAAAAATTAAACTACATCATTAAAAAAAAATACGTTTAAAATCCTACCTCATTCTAGTACTTAAAATGCCGTACTTACAGAGCCCTATTAACTATTGAACTACTACAAACACCAAACTCGGGAGGCCGTTTTGTTCATGGTCGTAGAAATTCTTTTAAAAAATGATATATACGAGTATATGTATATAATATACATAACATTATTATCTAATGCCATTTTATATTTATTATAGTAAGAATATAATATTTTTTTTTAAATTATGTTTTTTTTTATCCATGCTTGTGAATAAGTAAGCAAGCATGTAGTAACGCACATTTTTACTAACCACTGCGGAAGGTAAATAGGAATCACTGAATTAATTGTTGTTTTTTCTTATGTTCCCAGGTAAACCAAAGCCATGGGTGAAGTGGTTCCGTAACGAGGAGGAACTGGAAGCCAAGCTGGAGGACGATCCGGAGTCCAGTGAGGATAAGGCCGGAAGCGGAAGCGCGGGCTCGCGCGTTCGCAGTACCATCGAGATCAACGACCTTGGCCGGAAGGACGTGCACTCGGAACTGACGTGCCAGGCCGGAAATAACAACAGATCGGCGCCCCTAAGCAACACGGTTCACGTGGATATGCACTGTAAGTTAACTATTATATTACTAATTGTCTTTGTGATAATAGGAAAAAGGCAATAAGTCAAATAAATCCAGAAAATCTTTACAAAATCGGTAAAAAATATAATCTCAAGGAGCAATAAGACAAATATACATAGCTGGAAACAAAAATATACTGAAAATAAAAAGATTTCAGTCACATCTGGGACTCGAACCCGGGTCCTCTGCCCACCCGGGGCAACCGCTTAACCAACTTACCTAATGAGACCAGTTCTACTATTTTATATTATTTGAACGCCCAGAGGCCTCTTACATAATAGTCCTTTTTTTCAGATAATTTTAAGCACGAGAAAAAATAAAATAAAATTCATAGATGTTAATAAAATTCAGTATATTTTTCTAAGTAAAATTATTTACAAATACATCCACATCGTTTAAAAATTTGTTTTGAATTTTATTTTTTAACCTATTAATATTTAAACAAAAATTTTAATATCTGGGTGTGAAAAGGGGCGCTGTTTTATGGGGGTACGATAACAGTGACACAAAAATGGCATGGTGAAATTTATTTTTTCGCAATCTCCTAGTAGGACGGTAAGTTTCCTGATTCGGGAAACAAGACTTGCTTCAGAGTGATAACAATGTTCTCGATTCAAAACCATTGCCGCCACTTTACCCTTGATATATTATGAAATGTGATATGTTCTCCTCTTTTCTTGAAGATTCATTAGTTAGACCATACAATTATCATATTTTAGCAACCTACCCTTACAGTGAATCCTAAAATGCCCATTTCATTTCAATCGTATTACCGAAGCAATTCGCTCATTACCCAAACACATTAAATTCACCTTCTAATCGTCTAATTCTCCATCACTACCACTTTGTCTTGCCCCAGTGAACAGAAGGTACCAGTATCTTGCTTACTTTCATTACGTATTTTTATGTGCTCTTAATTTATATTTATTTATATCTTAATCAAAATCTTTCTCTCCATCTGTGTACTGCTTTGGGTTTTCTTTTTCTCTAATTTTTTTTTTTCAGTTGGACCCCTGAACGTCCACATCCTCGGCGCCAACCAGCCGCTCTCAGCCGGCAGAAGATACGACCTCCTCTGCCAGTCTTCTGGCTCCAGACCCCCAGCCTCCATAACCTGGTGGAAAAATGGCCAAAGACTGGACAAGTCCAAAGAAACGGTGGGTGTTTTAAAGAATCTCATTATAATAACGTCCCTCCACTCAAGCGACCGAACTCTAACAAAAGTCTAGCATAATCTGAAAAGAAAATGCACTCCGTTCATTCAAATATAAATATGTAATTTTTTCTATCGATTTCCTAACGTTCATATATTCTTTGATTAAACTAACCTCATTTAACAGAAATCGATAAATATGTCTATCGATTTCCGTGTGTCAATTTTTTATTTGATTAACTATCTTGCAGTCTTACCCCGGGCAGAGAGAGTGGACCTCTAAACTCTGTCGTATGCTTATACACTCCTTGCTTCAATCACATTCATACATAGTCGTACATTTTGACTCTTGACATAACCTGACTCAAGTATTTTATTCACTTGATCACGCAACGTGTTCCTTGGGCGTCCTCGACTTCTTCTACCATTCACGTTCGCGTCAAATATTCGCCTAATACGCCACTCCTCTTCTCGTCTTATATTTACTAAATGGCATAAATTAACTTCTTTACATTTCGGGCTGCTTCCGAATTGAGATGCGTATTATTAGTTATTATTTAAAACCTATTGCAGAAACCAGAAATAAATTTAAAAGATCCAAATCGATCAAAAGGGATATTTACATTAAGATGGCACAGATCTTCGATTGAATGTTAAATTTCGCAATTCTTTTACTAGAATTTACGTTAGTGTAAAGGGTTGTTTTTAAATTCCAAGGAAACGCTTATTGATTGGAGAGTATAATTGTGTTTTATTATAATATGATTTATCCTCAGAGGGATGGTGACACTGCTGGTGATTTGATGATTGATGACCGATTGATTGATCGGTGATTGATGAAATTTCAAATTGGTACTTGAAAATAATAGAGTATTATTTTCTACAGATTTGGTGGCAAAAATATGTATTAAGTGGCCTTTTTTGATCGTGATTTCATCCACAAATATTATTGAAGACATACTATGGCCAGTTATTAAATAAGTCCAGAATATAATCTGAAATGATGTAATCATAATCTATCATATTTTTTTCAATAATTGTATAGGAAATGACGTGCAAATAGTAACTGTCTTGGAGATAATTATCTTGTGCGAAATAATTATTGATGAAAACTTTGGAATCAAATATGTCCCAATATAAATATGCATAAACGGTTCACTCACCGTTTTTTGAAGAGTTCTCAGAGCCAAGCATCGATCCACTGCACTTGAAGGCCAATTGAATTTAATGAGGCGATAATAGAACGGTATGTCATTCCTTCGGTGGTTCTATTTTTCTGGTTCTCGCAGCGGAGACGAAATCGCCTCAATAAAAAAATAATCCATAGAAAAATCACGGAATTCGATACTACTGCGCCATCTGTGATTCTATTATTGAACCAAATACAGAGATTACTATAATAACGCAATATAAAGAGTCCACTGACACCAAATCAACATAGCTTGCAAAACAAAAGATGAAGTTCAGTTAAGTAACACGATGTAAACGTCACTGATACATAAAATATTTTTTTGAATGAGTTCAATATATCATAACATGTTTTTCACACCAGCTCGATAATCATCTTAATGTTTCGCTAAAGAGAGTGAGATACGATGATGGAAGACTGTCACATTCATGCAGACATTAAGCTGTTTTTTTTTTGCTTTCCATGGAAACCAATCACTCTGTGATATGTGTAAAATAAAACAATAATTAATAATGAATTCTGTGTTAAATGTCTAAATATAATCTGGTCATGGGTTCTTACCTACTTGTACGTTTGTATTATTAGCAGCAATACAGAATGCTTTTTATGCAACTAACTTTACTAGATAGCAGTCAACTGGAGTGCTGATACCAACCCTGATGTATGGCAGTGAGGCATGGAATTGGCAGAGGAGGGATGAAAGTAGACTGAATGCTGTAGAAATGAGATCTGAGGCGAATGTGTGGTAAAACAATGTATGATCTTGCGAAAAATGTTGAGATTCGTAAAGAATGCAAGGCTGATTTAAGCGTAATGAGTAAGATCAAGTAAGGAACGCTTAGATAGTATGGGGATGTAAAGCGCACGAAGAAAGGAGTATAAGAAGAATATATGACGCAAATGTGAATAGAAGAAGCCGGAGACGTCCGAGGAAGACAAGGCACGATCAAGTGAATCAAATACTTAAATCGGACCATGTCAGATGTCGTAATAACAGAAGAGAATGTACGAGACCTGGTATGAATCTGAATGAAGCAAGAAGTGTATGCCAAGATCGAGTTGTTTGGCGGTCCGTCCTCTCTGCCTACCCTTTCGAGGAAACGGCGTGATGATTAGTTAGTTAGTTAGTTGACTTTATCAGCAAAGCCTTAACGTATAAAATCTCTTCTACATACGTAGGTAGGCACTATATATTTGCTCTCATGAAAAAACACAGTATCTTCCTTGAGTATCTTCTCAGTGAATTTTCTAACCGGAAGCAGCCCTGACAGAAACCGAATGACATTTCACCGGGGGCCGAATGGGCGGAATTGTCGTGTCAAAAATCATAAAAAAACATCCAAGAGCAATAATGTTCCGATTTTGGCTCGGTCTCAACATAGCAGCTCAATCTGATTGGTTGGAAATACAGCCTGGCGGCGAGCCAACGCCACACGGATAGCCCACCGCCCATCACCGATATTCCTGACGCAATAAGTACCACGTTAAACAATATACGTGCCGTTTTAATTGATTTTACCTTCCGAACGATCAATTTTAATTCACGTTTTTTTACATTCGATGTGCGTTTTAGTTGTTTGCGTGTTTGCATTTTTTTATATGGAATCGTTTTGAATTGAGTAGATACTGACGCAATAAGTGCCAATGTTCAGCAATATACATGACGTTTTTAATGATTTTACGTTCGGTGCGATAATTTCAATTTACGTTTGTTTGCATTGCATACATTCGCATCTTGTTACATGGTGTCGTTTTGCAAGGATACATAAATTGCGTTTAACCTTGTTGTTTTAGCAGGCTTTCGTAAATTGAACTTGGTATATCACACTCAATCACATTAGACTGATGATCAATTATCGCTTTTAATCAAATTCCATGGATTTTAAAACACCCCAACCTGCGACTTTTCAGTTTTTTTTCCAATTAAGCACATCTTCATATTAAACATAAAAAAATTGTTGTTTCAAAATTAAAAGGATCTCAGTTAGTTCACACTCTCTTGGTTCAAGAGACAAAATAAACATTTAAATTTTAACCCACCACTCTGCCATAATAACAATTTCTAAAAGAAATAAAAAATAATGTCTGAAGAAAGTTGTATCTATTAATAAATAACCACGAAACTACTATAATTTACCAAGTTTTGATATCAGAACTGCTAACCTCATTTACTGTGACGAATTTTACTAGTCCATATTAGTTGAATTTACTGTGTTCATCCACCTCTTGCAATATCTTCTGTCTTCCTGCCTCTTACGATCGTACTTGCGAGGTACACAAAATAGTTTTCATTGTAAATTTTTCGTGGATTAATAAATAACGTTTTTTTTTCTTCACAGACGTCAACAGATGGCAACACCACCACCTCGACAGTATCTATTTACGCCACTCAGGATGATGCTGGAAAATATTTGGCTTGCAAGGCTGAGAACCCAGTACTCAATACTGAACCCATTGAGGATGGCTGGAGACTTGATATCCAATGTAAGTTAAGAACTGGATATATTTGTTTTAAAATGTATGATTCTCTTGTTAAACCCGATTGTTTCAAGGTATTTTTTTTCCAAAAATTGTTGACTCTTACACCCGCAACTGCGCGTAAGTCAAGATTGAAATTCGTCAAACTGAGATAATTGACATTAAAGTTTTGCATCTGTCTAGGTATACGTGTTAAGTGATTCACCCGATTTACTGTAACCAGTGATTCCTGGTTACATTTGGAGTAAAAATGTAAATGAAATTTTGGTCTCTTTACCTAAAATTTACCTAAAAAATTAATAAATAATTGGTATTTTACGGGTAGGGTTGAGGTGGGAGGTTGGTCGGTTACTCGACTGACTGATCGGTGCAGATATTAGAACAAAAAAAGTTGAAAAATGTCACCGGAAACCAAAATTTATTTAACATTTTTTATTAGAAATATGGTCAGGAATACGGGATAAAGTAAGTCAAGTACGTCCCTTAACACCCTGCATATAAACGTGAATCAAGAATTCAATATATGTATTACAATTTGCATGTATGAATAATGATGTAATCAACTGTTTTAAACTCTAAAAAACTGTGCACTAACAGTTCACCAGAATTTAAAAAGCAAAAAGTGGATCTAATGGGACAGTCTGAAATGTTTTTATTTTTATAAACAATAATTATTAGCCTGAAACACTCATCCAAATTGAGAAAACCTTCCGAGAAAAGATAAATATCGCCGACAGGATTCGAACCTGCACCCTTCTGATATCCGGTCAGATGCTCTACCGTTGAGCTACGTCGGCTTATCGTAAACCCGCAGTAATTATTGAATGAAACACTAGTATATATTGATTAACTTGAGCATCTGACCGGCAATCAGAAGGGTGCAGGTTCGAGTCCTGTCGGCGACATTTATCTTTTCTCGGAAGGTTTTTTTCAATTTGGATGAGTGTTTCAGGCTAATAATTATTGTTTATAAAAATAATTGTTACCCTTTGCGCTATGCACAAAAATCTTGTCTTAAAAACTTTAGTTTATCAATTAATGAAATGTTTTTCTTCCAGTTTAACACATTTTGACTTACGGCAGTACATTTTCGCGACTGCGAAATAATCTAACCCATATTTCTTTGCTCGGAAATAAGCGATATTACTTTTTGAAGATTATTTATTTCATTTTAAAATTTTAACCCGTATTTCCCATTTTTACATTGCGAAAAAAGGCAAAAGGTGATTAATGAGATCGGTTAAAAGATTATTTGCATAAAAAATCTCCTTCTTTCAGTTATTCCCGAGACCAAGGTTCGCCTAGGGACCAATTTGAATCCTGAAAACATAAAGGAGGGATCGGACGTGTATTTTGACTGCATCATCAGAGCACACCCCTACGTCTACAAGGTGGAATGGAGACATAATGTAAGATATTTTTTTTAATGATAGTATCAATTAGATCATTTTTAGATCGTAAAGATAGAGAAATTTAGATCATAAAAAACCTTGTCGCATGTACAAAACAGACAATAAATAGGTTTTTCTCGAAATTATTAAATTTGAACACCTTAAAATCAGTACTTCCTAGATATGAGAGTTACGGACTATTGTTGGTTGTGTTTATTGTTGGTTGTGTTCAATGATTCATTTCAACGAAATTCGGTTAAGAGGAACGGCTGCGCGGCCTGTTTCATACGAAACTTAATTTTCGATTTGATGCCAAAATACTCACCTGAACACCTAATGATCAATTTTTTCATCAAAAATTATAGTAAATATCTAATACGGATTAGGAAAAATTTATTTATTTTTGTTTTACTTTATGAAATATAGGCCATTGAAGGAATTGATTTTTCGCGATTTTAGAGTCACCTTTAACAATT
>JAHDVE020004762.1:0-21107 GCA_022606495.2 Halesus radiatus | reverse complement strand
TTGGGACAGGATTCGGAGCTGCTGTTGGAAATGTGGTCTCACCCGTTCAGCAAATATGCTCTATACGAAATTTAACTAGTCACTCTTTTTCTTAAACATATTCATTTCATTCTCTTTTATTTCAGAAATCTTTTAAAAATTTAAACAAAACTCCCCAACTATTTGATTCATTTTGACGGACAACTTCCTCGCCTCCATAATCGCGTTGCTGATTTCTATTGAAAAAATCGCTTCTCCAAACTTTTCTTTCTATTTCTGAGAAGGATTGATTGATTTGCTGAGTTATAATTTCTAGAGTAGCATAAATCCCGAGGAAATATCTTCAGGGATAGCAAGTTTGTCCATTTTTTTCAAGACTTCCTGTATATTGCTGATATATTTCTGCATATGTTCTATACGAGAGAGGACGATTTCAATTTCGGAGGTCAATAAGTTGATGAGGCTGACCTTCGTTTTTTTCATCTGTCTGCCAAGTGTTGGGTGCTCGTCTGAAATCAAGTGAGCCAGTTCGATAACCCGATGACAGAGGTGAAACTTCGTCTTATGGCACTCGTAACAGAACAATTTATATGACGAGCACTTGGCCTCTAGGCAGACGAAAAGCATGGGCCCGGCACAGTCGACACATGGAAAGGTGAAATTTTATGCTATTTTCTCGCACTGATTGGCGAGTCTGGTTACTTATTGGCCCATAATCACGTCTATGTATTGTATTTGCCTCTTCTATTATCCCTTTGTAGTTCTAGAATGTAGCTGTTATTTGTTGTGATATTATTTTTTAATGGTATTTTAAATATTATCTTTAGCCAGGGCTTGTTTGCTTTATTAAGTATTTAAATTAAAAAAAAAAAAACATAGAGTTATTCAAAAATATATTCTTGACTAAAGAGCTCCAAAATAATATATAGTAAATGATCATTAACGAGTTATTCCAACAAACACCTATATATACATATATTTAAACATATGCAAATATCTACAAATAGATATTTATACAATAATGATAATACGAATCCAATATAAGAAGACTCAGCAAGTTTTAAATACTCTTTAAAGGACATCAAACAAATAGTCTGATTGCTTAGTATTACTTTTAAAGCTATTAATATCGTTCATCTTTGTTAACTATACTGATTGCCCTAATAATAAAAAATACATAATAAGCCTATGGAAGTTTATTTTTTTTACTTTCAGCTCTCAAAAATACATTAGTATAATTGTTTATATTGTATTATTTGATGTTAACTTATGTTTGTTCTGTTTATATTTTTAATTTATTCCTCTCTCTACATGAAATAATATGTATATTTTTTAATATATCTCTATATGTAGGCAGTTGTTATATTTATTTATTGCTTTTTTATTGTGTTTTTTTCGGATTTATACCTATATAATGACCAGTTTCCAAACAAATCAATATATCCGACCACCTTCCACATTGAGTCAATATAAATAAAGCAGCCACACTTGTGCCACCACTCCTGTCTCTTCCCCTTCCACTCTCCGCAGAATACCGGCTTCTCTAGACGACGATAGTCTCTTCGAGGAAAAGATCATCCGAGAACTAAGTTCGTCAAAAAACAACAGTAACACCAGCATACGCAAGCTCACCAGTCAGAGCAATGGCCTAATCCAGAGAACTCACTGCCAAAATCTGGTGCGACCTAATAATAAACAAGACACAGGTCTCCTAAAATAGATTATCGACTACGACTCGGGATGCAGCAGCACAATCTTTCAAAGTGGAACTGCGACTAGTCAGTCCAGTCTCAAAAAGCTATCCCTTCTCGACTTCGATTGTGTCATGCCCTGCGACGATCTGGAGGAAAAAGGCAATAAAATACTTAGTCCCCGAGATTTTGAGGAGTTTAGCTTCTAAGTGCAGATGAGAGAATGTCGGCGCAAGTCGAGGAACCTCAAATAATACATCCGCCCACAACACACCTTGAGTCTTGGGTGGACTCAATGGAAGAAGGAAATGGCGGGGAGTTCGCTGCCGGCCGTCGACTGGGAACAATGTCGGAAAAAAATCAAAACCCAGGCAGTTAGAAATTATATAACAAAAGGATAATATTTAACTGCAATTCAAAAAATTGGTGCCGATTCCTTAATGTGTAACAAAAAGGTAAGAAAAGCAAGCGGAGTGGATATATTCCAGGCCAATAGAGTTTTGAATAATAGTCAACAACAATTGCTCCTCAAACGAATCACCTCTGCAGAAAAACTCATGCCTTCTTAACACTATGGCGAATATACTGATAGTGCCTTCCAGCCCAATGAATCTTCTTTTATATTGGCCAACAAATATGCGGCATACAAGTCAAATATCCGGCCCGTTGAGTGGAGGCGCATCAAATGTCTAAACTAAAATGGCTTCCCTTTTCTTGACCCCAGCCAAGGACTCTACAGAACCGAAAAACTGCTTAGCTGTTTCATGGCACTTCCCGAACTGCTCAAAAGGTCTCTCTTCTAAGATCAGTCTTTTGGCAACTCTTCCGTGTTTTATGTTAGACTCAATAAGTAAGGAGTCTGGAGATACCTGGTCTTGGACAATATATTTCCTTTCGATCAAAACGGACAGAGCTTTCTGTGTCCTACTTTGGTGGTTGGACTGCTCGAAAAGGCTTGGGCGAAGTATCTGGGAAGCTATTAAAAGCTTAACTTTATCGAAGACATCAAGCTGGGAGACATTATGATGGACTTGACAGGGGCTCCTTCCTTCGATATGAAGTGTCCCACGAGCTCTGACGGAGTGCTTTCCTTCAAGAAATATTTCGAAATGGGTTATTCTATTATAATTTCAACTGCCAACAATGTCGAGAGAAACAAAATGCTGGAAGAAGACTTGGGCCTGCCTCCTCAGTACGCTTACCCAATCGAGCGAGTTGACAAACAGCACGTATATGTCAGAAACAACTGGGGCTTCAAAAAAAATAGCCCCCTATCCTCCGAAGGATCCGTCTTTAAGCTCACCTTTGAAGAGCTGGCTTTCTACTTCGAAAACCTGACAGTGACCAAGTTACTGCAGGATCCTTATCATAACAGCATCGGAATCAAGCACAAGAAAGGCACATATAGTCTGTTAACCCTGTTTTCAAGGAGCGACTGCAAAGCTATGATCACTCTATCCCAGCTGGATTGCAAACTCAGCATGCTACCATATTCACCAGCCTATATCATTCTGATTGAAATTAAAGGAAACTCCTCGAAAAATATAGCATATGCGCATTCTAAACCTGATGCATAATCCAAAAACCTCACTCTAGACTACGATATCAAAGGAGGAGTTTCGTATCAAGTGGTTGTGATGGTAGATTGGAAGGCAAGAGAGTGTGACTCTATTGTATCGATCTATAGCACCAAAGAAATAGAGCTTAACAAACTAAATCCAAGCCCGCAGGATGCTTATTGTTTATAAAATATTATCAAGAACACAGTCAGGGATGTGGAATAGCCTTAACATACTGTGATTGGGAAAAAGCAAAAGTCTTATTGGTTTGATGAGAAGCTGCCAGTAAGCCAAAAGGTTATTGAGAAATCCGTAAAACTGCTTGCGGAAAAAAGAATAATCGTAAAATGAAGACAGAGGTCAAGTGAAGAAATATTTTTTAATAATATTTTTTTAGTTATTATGAATATTTTTATTTTATTTTCTTGAGACTATGACTTTGTCATTTTTCTCTAAGAAAAGTATTTTTTTTATATAAATATAAAGTGAAATATATGTTTTTTAAATGTAAAATGTATATAAATGATAATTGTGCATTCTGAGATCAGCTAAACTAATGAAGGGTATTTTTTTAAAATGTAAGTATATTGAGTACGCTTCAATAAACTTTAGAAAATTTTAAAATTCAGTAATTATCTATCTTATTTTAAAAATACGTGTGAACTAAGATATTTATAAAGATATCTGTCTAACAAATCATACTAAAATATGGATATTACCACGTGCATAAGACATATATATATATATATTTTTATGCTTCATTTAATTTTATGATAGATTTATAATATCCATTATATTTCATTTTAATTATTTTATATTAATATCATATCTATATTATAACAAATCATCGAAGTACCTCAACAGAACCATATGTCTGATCCCACTATTTAAAGAGAACCGCGTAGTCCCACCCGCTTAGTTATTGACCTCCTCAACTATGACACTTCCAATTCCAAGGATTTTTCACTTCAAAGTCCTACCAAGTCGGGCAGTCGTCTCTCCGATTTCGATAGTCCGAAGTTCGAAGACTCGCATGATGCTAGGACCTTTGAAAAACTAGTCAAGGTATGTGCTCAAATGCGATAACGCCTCCAACAGCTAGCGGATCTGGAGAATGACCTTCAGAAACAAAAGACGATCAACGATGAGTTGACGAAAAAGCGTGTTGAACTGAATGAACAACGTAGTTAGCAGAACGCCAATTTATCTGAAGCAGGCGTTGAGGAAGAACCTCTGAAGAAAGCAATCGCCTAGAAAAATCAAACCATCTAGTCATTAGAAAAGTAAATCCATTATATTATAATCAACATTTAAAAAAAAATCAAATGTTTTTTTTTATTGTAGAGAAGTTATTATTATCGAAAAGACAGTTCAAGAACGCAATAGCGAGAACGAAGCAAGACTCAAGGCAAACTGCAACGAAGTCGCCGTCATTGAACGCAAGTTGACGCTTTTGCGCAGTCAGCAGGATGTGGCCCTCAAACATCTCAACGAGCTGAGAAACGCTGCACCAGCAACGGGTGAACTGGAGACTCTACGAGCACAGCTCAGCCTCAAGAAAGATGCGATTGCCGATGCCCAACGCGCACAGAAGGCTGCACAATAGTTCAGTAATAATACCGAATCGGCTGAGAGAGAATTATTGCGATAAGCTGCACGACAACGACTAGCCGCAGTGCAGGCAGGCTTAGCAAGTTCTCGCAACACCACTATTGAAAGACTCGATGTGATGACATTGAAAAGGCGTCAATTAGAAGCTGACACCGAAACCCGATTACTTCAGGAGTTGAATGCAGGTCGGGCAGAAGTTTCCCAGCTGCAAGCTGAAAAACATGCACAAGAAGCTGATGTTAAATCTAACAAAATCATAGAAGAAAAGGCACGTGAGCTGAGTGAACAGAGTCGTGAATTAGGTGAAGCTGCAAAATAAGTAGAAACTGCTCAACAGCTACTTAATCAGTCGAAGGCAGCTGCGCAGTCAGCAACACCGACCTAAAGTGTGACTCAGACCGATGATAAGGAAGCGGAAAAAGATCTTCAACTGCAAAAAAATAAGCGAGAAAGTCTCGTTACTTTGAAAGGAGAATTAAAGAACCTAGAGTCAGAAGCTGAAGTGTTCTTGAAAGAGACGCCGCTGAAAGAAATTGAGCAGGTGAAAAAGCGTCTCCAAAAGGAAGAGAATCGTAAAGATGCTGCCACGCCACAAGATGTTGAAAAACTGGAAACATAACGTGAGAAGCTGCGCAGAGATCTTCAAACAGTCCGTACTGCGATGGCGTCATTGGAGTCAACACAAAAGTCGCTTGTCCCTGAGCAATTAGTTGTGTAATATCGAAGCAAGTGCCAAAAGCTGCGATTACAAGCAGAACAACAAGAGCAGCTGGATGTTGAGAACCGAGCTTTGAAGCAGCAGGTCGAACAGCTAAAAGTAAGTCATGAGCAGGCGGAGTGGGCAGACAATTCTGAACTCATTCGATTAAAGGCTGGCCTCGAGGATATGGAGAGAAAATCACAGGATACAGAAGTGCAAAATAAAGACCTTGGCAGAAGATTAGCTCAGACCAACGCCAAATTTCATGAATATTCTGAAATTTATCCCGATCCCACACCTAAAAAACCCACCAAGACTCCCCCACAACAAGTGAAGCAGCCTTAAGTCCCAAAGTCAGAGGGTGGAAAGCCTGGAAAAGCCGCAGGAAAAGGTAAAAAGGAGAAAGAATCCGAGATAGACGTAACTGCCAAACCTACAAACGAGCCAAAACAAAAGAAAAACAAGAACAATAAGAAAAGCATTACACATGAAGATTCAGACGAAGATGAGACAGTTGGCTTAGTGATAATTGAAGAAATCAGCTTCTCCGAAGAGAGAATGCCACACAACAATGGGTTATCAGACTCGAATCGTAAACAGAAGGGCCAAGCCTTATCATCAAAAGAGAATGAGAAGCTGAACGAAATTGAACGCAAAATTCTTCATGAGTCTGAAGGTAGTTTCAATCCAACAGAAGAAGAAGCTCCAGTGCGCAAGGCCAAGGCTCCCACGGCTATGCAAGCGAAGAAGGATAAGGCGCGAGCCAAGGCCAAGCAGGCACAGGTCTAGGAGGAGGAAGTGCTACGTAGTCTGGAGACACCAGTTACGGCCGAGAGCCCTTTACAACTATATCTAGTGGCGGGGGCAGTAGTGTTTGCGCTTTTAATTGGGGTTTATTGGCTATTAAGGTGATGAAAATAAAGGGGGTTTCATTTATTTTGTATTTAAAATTTTTGAATATGTATCATCCTTTGTCAACTATTTAATGTTGATCAGTTAAATATTTTATTTATACAAATGCATTTGTTATTTATGCCTTTTTTCTTTATTTCTGGATTTTTTTAAATCTGCTTTACTATTTGATTTCTATGAATACCTATATTTATATCTATATATAGATCTATTTGATGCAGTATCTTAATTTAATATTATGATAGTTAAAAAAATCTAATGAGCAAAGTAGAGTCCTGATCAATTTAGTCGAAGATAACAGTATTTGTTTATATAAGTCTTAATGCAATTATTTACGTAATATAACTAAGCTATTCATACTCCCTCCATTCAAATAATGAATATAAATAACATTTCGGAAAAATAATTGAGAACTTTTTTTTATTTTTAAAAAGTTTTTATATTGTTTTTCATTTGTTTTTTTTAAATACTTCAAGATATTTAGCTTAAAAAATATATATAGAAGCTTCACAATATTTTCTGTTTCTTTCAAACCATATTGTCCATAACAGTAACCAATACTTCAATCAGTCGATCCACATTCTGTTTGTTGAACACGATTGGTGGTTTGATCTTTAAGATGTTATGCTGCACTCCGTCACGACTCACCAATACTCCTAGCTTTCTGGCTTCCATTATTATTTGTTTGGCGCGGTTGCCGTCATGCGTCTTGGATTCCCTGTCTGTCACGATTTCGATTCCTTGAAACAGACCCACTCCTCGGAAATCGCCCACAAATGGGTATTTCTTCAAGATTTTTAGTTTTTCAGTCAGATACAGCCCAGTTTAATGAGCGTTCGTCTGCAGCTTTTATTTCTTTATAATATCGAGAACTGCGTTGGCCGCAGTCATAGCCATCGGATTGCCACCAAACGTACTGAAAAACTCAATTCCTTGCGCATTCATTGAATCAGCGATTTCTTGTCTGCAGACTACAGCCGCGACTGGCAATCCATTTCCCATAGCTTTTCCAATTGTTACGATATCTGGAATCACATTATAATATTAAAATGCCCAAAAATGTGACCCGATTCTCCCGAACCCAGTCTGAACCTCATCTGCGATTGCTACAACCCTTTTTTGTCTTAACACTGCATAAACTTCCTCATAGAAATCTTTCAAAGGAATCACCTGGCCCGCACAACTTTGCATAAGCTCGCTAATGAAGGCCCCAGTATCTGGTTTTATGATTTATGAGAGGTACTCTGCATACTTTTTGGAATCAGTTTATCCGACCAATGCTCCTCGGTAAGTGCATGGACTTTTGGCGATGGTGACGTGGTTCGGACATGGATAATTTTCGTTCCATTTATATGGAGAGACGTCCATAGTGGCCCTCGTGACTCCATGGTAGGCTCCTTCTAGACAGACTACTCCTCGTTTCTTAGTATGCATCTCCGCCATTTGCATGGCAAGGTCATTGGCTTCCGATCCGCTGTTCACGTAAGTTACCACACATAACTCTTTTGGGAAGTGAGCTAGAAGTTTTTTCGTGGTGTCCAGGAGTACGTCATAAAGGAATCTGGAATTCGTGTTGAGGACTGAGAGCTGTTGTTGGAGTCTCTAGACATACTCGGGATGACAGTGGCCAATATGGGAAACATTATTGATACAGTCGAGATTGGCTTGGCCATTTTCTTCATACATTATCACCCCTTTAGCCTCCTTGATCTTGAGTGGGAGCGGGTGGTATGAGATGGAGAGATTCGGATTGAGGAACTGTTGTCTTTCCTCAACTATAGCTATTTCGGTATCTTCTATTGTGGATGGAGTTGGAGGGCTGTTCTGGGCTTTATGAATAAGATTGACTAACCCTTTGCTTTGAGGAGGGCTGCCATTGGGTTCCTTGGGTTCGGACAATATTACAATTTGTTGTGTGGTTTAGGGAAGTGACATTACTTTTGTTGATATTTTATGTGTTTCTTTTCTTTTCTACTTATAACTTTGGTTAATTTATTATTAACTAATCAGGACTTTTTAAAAGCATCAATGTCATTTATTCTATATATATACTTGTATATAAGAATCAATCTCATAACTGTACTAAATCGGAAGAATATTAGAAGCTAAATCTGAAGAAAAGTATATATAAAATCATAGCAGTATAAAATCGATAGATAATATATATTTTCAATGCAGTGTTTTTTCAAGATATACTTGCTTCGAACAAACTGGGGAAATTTAATTGTATGTATCTCTCTCCCTGAAGCCTTTAGGAATTTTGTTGAACCTATATATAGACAAAATAAGAGATTTTATTTTAAAAAATAATATATTATTCAAAAATCTAAGAAAAATAACATAGTTTTCACACTTTTTTTAAAAAGGGTTACGACATTATTTTAAAACTTCACTAAAATATCTTTAGTTATTTTTTTTAGTAAATTATATAGAAACTTTGTCATTTTCTTAATACATATATAACTACAAAATATAAAGTATAAAAAGTAGGGAATTTTCAATCAACTAGCAATCTATTATCGCAAAAAAATAGTCATTAAAAGGTCAAGGAGTCGGTTCTAATTATTTCTTTATTTAAGAGTACCCACAAGTAACATTTGCAGGAGGTTGGTTGGATGAATAAAATTTATTGAAAAATCTCTCAGCTTCCAGGTTAACCTTGACAAGCACGTTCCTCGAGCAAGAGTCCCTTCTCATATTCCTCACTGTCTGGACTGCCTTGGGCCCTATTTCGAACAAAGTGATCGTTGCAAGCTAGAGACTGTGCGAGCTCGAGAAATAAATGTTTTTGAACCTGGTCTGGATAATGTACTAATCAACCGTCTCCAGATCGACATCAACCCACTCCATCTGTCCGCCATTGATAAGCGAGGCTAAATTATAGTACATATATTTTAGATAGTTGTGGAGATCACTAAAGAGGTTGGGAATGCTTTCGGCCAGCACGTCTGTGGGCTCTGGGAACAGTATATTGATCATGTCGTCAGAATACCCGACCCGCTTCATTTGCATCTCGAGATCCTCGTTCGCGTTCCTGATCTGGTAGCGATAGTAGGTTTATGGGATGGTTTTGAGAAACTTATGAAGATTCTCCTAGAAAAGCTAGTCTTTAACCGAGACCACCTGCGAGCTTACTCTCTCGATCCTCTTCTTCTCTATATAATCGCGATAGTCCCCCAAGAGAAGCTGTTTGAGTTTAGGCACGAAATGTGACCGGACCTTTTCAAGAAGCTGAAGCAGAATCTCCACATTACGAAAAGGTTTAACCTTCCGCGATAAAGTCAAGGAAAGATTGCCAGCTGTTTTGATAGAAGAGTTTTTAATATAAAGATCCTCAACCAGATGATGCAGAGAGGTATTTGAGAGTGGGAGGATGCAGTCTCCTGGAAAAATTAGAAGTTGTCTGACCG
This sequence comes from Halesus radiatus, assembly GCA_022606495.2. Taxonomy (NCBI): domain Eukaryota; kingdom Metazoa; phylum Arthropoda; class Insecta; order Trichoptera; family Limnephilidae; genus Halesus; species Halesus radiatus. Next base: position 11,245 of record JAHDVE020004762.1, on the reverse strand, counting down.
GGAAGCTGTTCTAGATAAATACCCAGGCCGTGCGATATGCTGTCTCCTTGTGTTCTTGTTTTTTAATTTTTTTGATTATCTTCTTTGGTTGGACTCTGATGATTGGCTTCACAGCCCCGCACTATTAGAGAAGAGGAGAATTCTGAGATTAGCCGATCATGTTGACTTGCGTATTGTTTGGGATATTAATAATTTTGTATTATTGTTGAGCTATTTTTAATTATTTTTTCGAGCAAGTATTTTATGTTTATTTTTTTTAAGTACTTTTTTTTGTTTTATAAATGGACACATATTTTTCTTATGGATGTTTTATTATTTTTCTAAGAAACCGCACTGAACTGATATTTTTTATATTTTTTAACTATAAGCTAAAAATAAAAAATAAAAAAATTGGTAAAAAATAAATATTGTTAACAATAATAAGTCCAGTTTATTAAGTAAATAACAACATACTTTATTAATTATTTTCTTTGTTTGTTCGAATAAAACGAGATCATAATATTAATTAAATCATTTTTATAAAAAAAAAAACAACAACCCTATTCACCTTAGTTGGTTTATGCATTGTTTTGTTTATTTATTTACTAAAACTAAAGTCCAAGAGAAAAAATAAATAAATAAACCCTAATCAGGTATGCAGTAATCCATTTGCCTTCAGCTTAGTTAGATGGCTTGGATCTAATTGGATCTTCTATCCTTGCTGATCGATAAGGTAGTGAGCGTTCTGGTCAGTAAGGAATCCCTCATCATCCACGAGATATGTACAATCTTCCAGCACTAGGCTATCAAAGTGGTCAGAATTACTATTCTCATCACTTACTGAATATCGAAAATTTAGTTGAGTAGTATTATTGACCTTTGGGCTCACTTCCTCAGATACTCGAGCTTGCTGACTCAAGACCCGATTCAATTGAAATTCAATGTTGCCGCTCATTCGTTGAATATCTAATTGTATTTTACGGAGCTCGTCCTTAGTTGCAAGCGATTAGATGGCAGATTAGGAAACATGTTATCGAAACGTCTTTTAGAGAGTAGTTAGGTTGAGAGTGTTCACAAGATTCAGCTTTTACGCTGACTAGCTTCGCGCTTACATTGAGGCTAGGATATCTTCCTTTACAGAATTTATGATGCTGAAAATATTTTATTGACTAGATCCAGCCTCCTGCCTTATGAGTCCCAATGTAGAATTTAATTTGTTGTTCAACTCATGGTAAGTTACGGTTTCGGTTGAGATGTGGTCGAGACGAGCTTCAATAATTGTGATTTTATTGCATAGATCAATTATCTTTTACTAACATACACTCAATAACACCTTCAGTTGTTGGGGATGACAGTGAGGGGCGAGTGCTGATGCTGGTGGTTGGCTAACAATGCTGTTACTTAGGCTATTATTATTGCTATTATTATTGCTATTATTACCACTATTATGATTAATATTATTATTATTATGATTGGGGGGTAGTTGCTCCTGGAAAAGATATAGCTGGTTGTTTAAAACTTTGTTCGAGGTCAGAAAGCCATGATATTCGATTGTTGATTTAGGTGTTACTGGTTGTGTAAGGTTGGCCATGGCGTTAGGCAAGGTGGAAGTGGCTGATTGTTGTCTGATGTTATTATGGACATCTGGCGAGACCTCCACCCGAAGTCCTCGATGTCCGCTGTTATGCAGTTGTTGTCCTGAAGCCACTTGGATTGGCTGCTGAGTCTAGTCTTTCTTTGAAATATGCCAGTAAGCAGGGTTCTTAATAGGAATTTCTTGGTGGCGAGGATCAGCTTGCCGTTGGGTTAGAATAATTTTTTTATTCATTTTATTATAAAATCTAAATATAAACAAATAAATATGATTTTACCGATTTATTTTTATTCTAAATAAAGACTACTGAACTTATAACAGACGCCAAAAAAGACGGTAAATTTATATTATTTTTTAAAATAATTAAATTTAAGATAAGTCTGCAACTAATTTATAAATATTTTTAATATTATATGTTGGAAATATAAATTTGAATTTAAATTTTATAGAAGTAACCCTTTTTTCATGCATATGGAAACATAAAATTATCATTATCATTCACCGAACAGATTGGCCATTCCAGCATCTTCCTCGGGTTATTCCTTTTTCTCTTCCTTCTTTGGTTCTGGCTTAGTCTCCTTCTTCTTCTCCTCCTTGGCAGCAACAGGAACAGGAGCAGGGCCAGCAACTGCACTTTCCAATTCCTTGATTTTATAACTATATTGATAAAATAATAATATTAACAGATTTGTCAAGAATTTAATGCCATACCCAGATTAGATCGATAAAGCAGCGATATTTCTGAATGCATTTCCAAGGATAAAAGGAATCGACGCTTCGGTGGGATACCCAATCTCGATTGACAGACCCACGATGTTTTGCACACCGGCAGCAATTTTATCAACGATGGTCGTGGTGTCCATAGAGATCACCTCTTTTGAAAGAATTGCGCCAGAGTCGTAAGCACCCAATACAATCATACCGTAGAAGAAGGGCTTGAGACTCAGCTTCTTAAGCAAAGCTGCCTCAGATTGACCAATCTTTTTGCCTGCTGTACACACCTTGTAGTCCTTGGTGATCTGGATCTGAGCTTTTTCGATCTTGGTGGACACTTGCAAGGCGTGGAAGAAATTAATTTGGGAGGGATCGAGACCAGTAGCTCCAGGGGGAGTACGTAGTCAATGGGGGCGGTGGCGCCGGTTTTTGCTTCGGTAGCAACCTTGCTGGCTTCGATCTTGCCCTTTAGCTCGAAGACGGACTCATCCGTAAAGATAAGGCCGACCTTTTCTTTGAGGTGTGGGACAAGTGATTTAAGTTCAGGCTTTGGAGCACCGTATTTTCGGAGAATTTCATAGTCTTCTTGCTTCTCGTCGAGTGGGTTGGCCCTGAGATCGATGATCTTTTTGAGGAGAGTGTTTTTGGCGATAACCAATTGTCCACCTTGCTTGGCCAACAGTTTTCTGATCTGCTGGACTTGGTTGGAACCCACGTTGGTGAAATGAACAAGAATGATCTGATTGTACTTATAGAACAATTCAAAACATCGCTTAATGATGATTTTCTTGTTGTTTCTGGCTTCAAGTGAGTCTTTTACCATTTTTTGATTGTTTGGTATTTCTTTATATTGGATTACTAAGCAATTATTAAGTTATCCTAATACTAAGCGCTTTAATAATAAGCCATAAAAAAATCTTTTATTAGAATTCGAACGATGTTATTATTAATGATAATAAGATTTGATAATATATAACTTACTAAACTGTCATGTAAAGAAATTATCGGGAAAACTGAAATATAAGAAAGGTTGCCATATATCTTTTATATTAATGTAATCATATAGATAAGTAAATACATATAATATAAATTATATATAAATCGATTGCTATCTAGATCAATCGGCAAATATCCCTCATTTAGCGAAATAGATTTTTTAAATACAACCATTTTATATGAACTCAAATATATCTTTTATATATCTTATCGATTATTCTTATCAATTACACGAGTTTAATGAATGTGTTCTTGAAACAACTTATTCATATTTAGATATATTCAATATATATATAATATTTGTATTTTACCCAATTCTTCGAGCTATCCAGTCATCAGCTCCGAGAAGCAAATAGAAATGAGCCAGGATCATGGCAATTGATGCTTTTTTCATAGGTAATATTTATGAAAAGCTGGAAAGAAGAGAAGAAGCTCGTAAGCAACGGTGTGAAGGGAAGAGTGTAGGGTGAGAGAGGTTGACGAGACTGGGGTTTGGTGGTGAAGATGACAACATGTAATAATTTATCATAGGGTAATTAATGACAGTAATAAAAAGTTGCATTTGAACGACAACTACTTTTTAGTGAGTTTGTAAATGTTTTTATATTCCTTATTATTTTGTGCATTTTTCCTATAGTAGGTTGATGTATAATGACATGGTTGAAAATATATATTCAATGAGGCTTGAAAAAACACATCCTTTGGAGAGTAGGAGAGAAAAGCAGAACAGTGTTGTGTGTTGTTAAAGAATATTAAACTCGAAAAATAATATATGTCTTTAACCCATACTTGGGAAGATGATATATGTATAGTTTAGATGTTTGGGTCCCCTATAAGGAAAGAACTACAGTACGGGTTCTGCCCTGCGAAAAGAACTCAGTCGCTATTGGCTGCTCGTGGGACCGACTTGCCAATCATATGGACAAGCCGATTTGAAACCACTCCAGCCCTCTCTTTGTTTTTAAAACTCAAACATTTTTCATTGTTGAACAATTATTTAGTAACAATTTTATCATTATTATTATTTATAATCGTATTTCAATTGCTAAAATTATAATGATGCTGCCTTATTTTTTTGTATTGTCTTTTTTTTATAAAAAAACTAAAATCATGTTTTCGCTTAAATCAGCGAATTGCTCAATGGGTGACAGGGGCAGATTCTTCTTTCGGAGCCCCATCGATTGGTTTCATAGCAGGGAAGAGCAAAACCTCTTGGATCTTCACATTGTCGGTAAGCAACATCACCATTCGATCGATCCCTATAATATATATAATAATAGAAGTAAAGATAGGTAATTGTCTATTTATTTTTGTGTAATACCTAATCCCCAGCCAGCAGTAGGAGGAAGTCCATGTTCCAAGGCATTGACAAATACATCGTCATAGAACATCGACTCGTCGTCTCCTTTGTCCTTTTCTTTCACCTGATCCAAGAAAAGCTACTTTTGGACGAAGGGGTCATTCAGTTCGGTATAAGCATTGCAAAATTCGTGGTAGTTGATAAACAACTCGAAACGTTCACTGAGTCCAGGTTTCGATCTATGGTACTTGGCCAAGGGAGACATCAGTTGAGGATGTTCGATGATGAAGGTCGGGTTTCGGCATTGGCTTTCAAGGAATTTACCGACAAGCTTGTCGATAAGTCGAATGCTGGTTCTGGGAGCGGAGCAAACCACATTATGCTTGACGCAGAGCCCGTCAAACAGATTTCGAGCCTCTTCTGAACCCAAATCTTTGGGGAAAACCACTCCCAATTCCTTCTCCAAATCTTAGATCATAGAGATTCTTCTCCAGGGCGGTGTGAAGTCAATCTCGAAAGACTCTTCAGGTTTCTCCGGGTCAGGATGGTGGACCAGTTTATAGCTCCCCGTGATCTATTTGACCATTGCTGAAAGCATTTGTTCGGTTACCTCGAGCAAGTCATTGAAGTCAGCATATGCCCAATAGAACTCGCAGCTGGTGTATTCAGGATTGTGAGTCTGATCAATGGACTCATTTCTGAAATTTCTCCCGATTTCGTAGACTCTGTCTAGGCCTCCAATGATAAGCTGCTTGAGATACAGCTCAGGGGCAATCCTCATATACAGCTTCATGTCAAGATCATTGTGGTGAGTCATGAAAGGACGGGCGGCTGCGCCCCCAGGAATCATATTCATCATTGGCGTTTAGACCTCCAGGAACTTTAGGTTGTCGAGGTATCGCCTCACAAACTTGATGACCTTAGTCCGGGTGAAGAAGGTATCCCTTGTTCTATTGTTAACAATAAGGTCCAAAAATCTCTTTCTGTAACGAGTTTCCGTGTCTTTGAGACCAGTGTGGGCTTCGGGGAGCATATGTAGACAGGGCGAGAGGAGCTTCACTTCTCCTGGAGCGATGGAGAACTCTCCAGCTTTGGTTCGTATTGGGTTGCCAACAACTCCGATGATATCACCTCTCCTTATCTTGGAATGGGTGCTCTCGAAGTCATGATCTCCTTTATGGTTCTTGCTGTTACACATCACTTGGAGTTTAAGCCCATCTCCTTTAATGTCGTAAAAGATTAAAGCCTTGCTTGACGAGCGAATGTTAGTCACACGTCCAGCCACATTAACCACCTACTCAAGGGTCTTCTCATTTTCAACCAGTGGGCCATATTTTCCCACAAATTCTGCCACACTATAATGAACCTCGAATTTGTGAGGGTAGGGATGATTCTTGGGATCCAGCTTCAATGTATTGACGAGCTTCGACCTATTTTCAAAATAGGCGGTTGGGTCAAGTTTATCCTCGTCAACATTTTCAGGCTTGCCTGTCTCGTTTTCAGCTTTCCCCTTGAGTTTGGCTTCCTTTTCTTTGGCTGCCTTTTCGGCTTTGACCCTAGCCTTGTAGGCATTTTTGCTCTCGCCTTCTTTGGGGCCATCTCCTTCATATTAGTGATGTGGCTTCTGGTGAGCATCGGCGGGATCTTGGGGTTAAGTTTTTTAGGGTTCCATTTGTTAGAACTTTTGGTATTTGATGAATAAAATAAATAAATAAAAAAATAATAGATAATATCTTTATAGATTAAAACTAAAAAATCGATGGATATAAAAAATGTTTTTTTTATTTCTTTTATAATGCATCAAATAGTAGTATTATAACATATCCACAAACGTAACCAAACCGATAAACCCCCCAAAAAATAGGATGGATAGTGATTTCAATAAATAATATATTAAAACTAAACTCCTGGACAGCCCACGACGCTAAATGACTATCTACAGGGCCAATCCATGACTTATGCTCCGTAACGAATAGAATTTCTGAAAAAAAACTATCGCATTTGTATTTAATAATTTTTTTATCTATCTATATCTATATATATATAATTTAGATATTTTCCTCTAATATTGTGTAATACTAGACCTATTTTTTTTATTATTATTTATTATTTTCAATTTATGCTAATTAGATATTAATTTTATTTAAGTATATTTATACATATTCATAATCTATATTTTATACATTGCCTTATATAAAAATATATTTTTGGATATTTTGGTAGTATATTTATATCCATTTATTAACATATTTTTAGATATTTTGAGGTATGAATTTTTTGGAATCTAAAATATCTAAAAAAAAATATAAATCATAATAACTTTAAGATGAGAATAAGTTCGAAAAATATTTTATTATTTTTTATGTCATACATAATACTCTTTTCAGATATGTATATTTTATAGGTTTTTTTGTATTCAATTGGAAAGTATAAAACATCAACCTGTTTAACACTTGCTTTTACAATTCGAGTGACATTTCAGAAACTCAACTAATAGGTCTAAGGTTGTTGCATTATGGTAGGATCAAACAGTGTTCAGTTATATAAGTAACAAAAAAATATATACAAAAAAGACTTATTTTTTTTTTTATAATTTGATGATGTAAATGTTATGATATATAAATTATGGAATTTATCAAAACAATAAAAGCGTCGTATTTATCAGGCCTCTTCATCGAAATTCAGCTGAACTGGTGTGATTTTGTCCTTATCCACAACGGCTTGCCTTTGAGTTGACATCGAATTGGTCAAATCGTTTTCGTCCTTTTCTGCCTTCTTATTCACTGCCTTCGACACCATCGACCCATTGTGCTTCATTGAATCAGTCCTCTCGTTTCTGAGCTTGGCGATATACTCGAAATTTGGAGTCAGCTTGCCATGGCAAGTTATCACTGCTCGCTGAAGCTCTGGCAATAGGCCCTGTTCTTGGAGAGGCTTGTTTTTGTCAGACTGACAGATGTTTGGAATCCATTTTTTCAATTTTTATGAAAAATATGTGGCTAAACATGTAAAAATATAGATAAAATAACACAGTTATTGTTAACATTTATATTGTATTTACTTGCGTCGAAAGCAAGTTCTGAAGGAAGAAAGTCTATCGCAAGATAAATGATTCTGTTCTTCTTATTTTCGTAGTCGAAGTCGAAACTTTCTTCCTTCGTAATGGGGTCATAGAAGAAGAACGGCTTATCAGGGGAAGTGAAGTTCTTTAGGCATTCTATTGACCCGTCGGCATCACAAGAAACGTCGCAAATGCCTGTGAGTCGAAGCTTGTCTTCATTGGCCAGTTTCTACAAATGCTTGTTCTCGATATATCTTGGGCTCTTGCTATCCCAAAAGATACATTGAAACAAACATGATATATATGGCAAATACTTTTTCGAGAAGGTACACTAAAGATGAAGAATAATGAATGTTTACTTTAAATTTTTCCGGACTCATGTAGTATTCGTCGTCGAAAACTCCTTTTTCACGAGAAACCATCACATCTTTCGTACGGATGTTCGTTAAGTAAATTGTTTCTCGATGTCTAGGATTATTTTTATCTTACACTAGCTTCTGGATTTCATCTGGAGACACCTCCGTAACCGGTAAACGTCTGAGCACTTTGAGAACCCCTTTTGCTGTTTTCCCGCCTCCAGTAACTGCAAATATCAAAGGGCAGAGTGCTTGGTCGATGCCCTTCTCTTTGAGCTTTTTCCCTACTTTGCCAATGTTTTGATAAGCTTCCTCGAGATTGAAGTATTTGTATGAGTAGCTGATGTTAAGAAAGGGGGTGGAGAAGCCCAACACGAGCAGGTATTGTCCGTAGCCAGAAAGGAAGTCGATGGCTCCAGCTATGCCTGCGAATTAACCGAACGCAATCAGGCGGTTGTTCTTTTCATCCGTGATTTTCTCGTAGTCAATCATCCGTATGCCATTTTCCAACAACGCATCAAGTTTGTCCATATTGTGAGGTTGAGCCTAGGCCAGAGTTATAAAAGGAAGAATGATATAATTGATAATATTTGAAGATATGGTTGATAATTTTACTTTAATGACATGGGAGAAGAACATATATGTTTTATCTTTAAGTTGGAATTTCACAGGGACCTCCTTCACGCCGAGGATGAGGCTGCAGCAAGAAAGGTCCTCTCGGATAGTCGCTCCTGCTTCTTCGTACTCGGAATCACTGAAGATTCTGAGTTTTGATGGCTGAACAAAGAACCGAATGAAGGGGTAGTTGGTAATAATTTCTTTGATGTCAGCAGGACAGAGCACAGCTCTTCGTTCCCAATGGGTTTTGTCTTCTCTTCGAATGCCTACATTGCGCAAACATGACTATTCCAACATATCTTAAACAATTTTTTGAAGAATTGTAAATATAAATTATTAATTTAAATATATATAGATAGTATCTTGAGTTGGGTTTTTTTATAGCAGATTTTTTCATAAAAATAATTTGGTAAAAAAAGTGTATTTTTTTTTTGTGGCTATCCGTATTCCAATATCATTCTCATTTTTTACAAACAATAAATATATATTTTTTATCATACTCTGTTTTTTTATCAAATATTAGACATAATATATAGAAAACTTATCGGTAGCATAATTTTTGTTATGAATATATATTGTATATATAAAGAATGTGAAGCCCAAAATAGTTTTGATCACCATCGAAATAATAGATCCTCCCTCTAATTGCTTTATAGTGATGGAGAAAGTATTTCTTCTGAAAAAACAATAAGATCGATAACCTTCAGAATTTTTAAGTAATTCATGCTTATAGTCAAAGCTAGCTTAGTATATCCCATAATAATACCTTTATATTTATATCAACATAAATATATAAAAAAATATATCTCTCAATTTGCGTATCTAATCTGATTTAGATATGTTATACATATTTATAGATGTCTATATATCAATATATCTATTTATCTATATATAGGATATGATAGTATATGGGAAAATCTATATAAATGGAATTATCTATCATATTTATTTTTTATTGTCCTTTCTATTCCTTAAAGGAAGTTTTTCATATAATCAACGGCATTTCTGGACAGAAAATATATTTAGATCCATGTTTTATTTATATATTTAGACATGCATATATATTTATACATACTTATATGTATATGCATACCATTATTTATAGATAGATATATTTATATATTTATATATTTATATGAATAGGGTTAACTTACGAAAAGTCATAATATCTTCATTTATAGATGCAGTTGTATATCTTATGTAAATATCTGTATAATTAGAGTGTTGGGTCCTGCCTGGGGTTGGGGTTGGGGCTAGTTGGGGCTGGGGTTAGCTTTTCAAAGTTAGTTGGGGTTAAGCGTTGGGGTTGGGGTTAAAGGCTAGTTAGTTGGGGCCAGTTAGTTATGACCAGTTCCGAACAAATATTTTCCACATAAAATACATTGGAGTTTATCATGTTTGAAATGGTACTGCCTGCGTTCTGGCTGGCCATCACCACCTGCTCTTCGAAAATAGACTCGAAATTATCGATGTTGATGCCGGGAATGCACGATTCTCCCACTAATTCATAAAGAATCCCTTTGGGTTCGTCTTCTGGGTCTCTATTCGTTATTTCAAGACCGAGTTTCTGTTCATACAGTTTTTGACCGCTCCCTGTGAATGTGACCTCAACAGTCACACTGCTATCAGGAGCAATGGATCCAGTCGCTGGAGTAATGGTCCATTGACTAATTTTGAGCTGATTTTCGACCTCTCCTTTGCCTCCCTTGCCTTTTTTTGCAGGAACCTCTTTCTTGGCCTCCTTGACTTCCTTTTTGCCTTTTTTATCGCCCGAAGTCCCAGCGGCCGGCAAAGTATTGAGTGCCTCGAGTCTCGTCTGTTTTTATTTGTCCTGAATCGCCTGCAATTCTTTTCTAAATTATTCGTTATTATAATCAAAGAGGGTATAGTTAAATTCGAATTGTCCTTCATTCTTGATTTCAAATGTCCTGGTCTTAGTCTCATTGAACTGTATCGGACCAAAGTTGATGTTTTTTAAAGGAATCACTGAATATTTGCTGAAGACAGAGTTCACCAAGACATTGATAGGAACTGATTTATGAGTTTCGAGGGTCTTCCCTTCCCGCACTTCCATATTGATATCCGTTGAATTATTGTTGGTTTTCAGCTTTAATTCCTTGTTGCTCGTGCATCTCACGAGAATTTCCTTCACTGCGTTAGGCTCAAGCTCGACATCACTGGGTTCGATTCTAAAACACTCTTTGAACAGTTTCTTCTTCATCACAAATGAGAATTTGACGTTATACAGTCCAATATTCTTAACAGTGAAAGTCTGGTCTTTGAAATCGCCGACTCTTAAAGCCCCAAAGTCCAGCATATTGTCAGCATTATCACCTGGAAATTTCAGCTCGACTGAGATATCGAAGGCTTCTGCTTCAAGGGGAATTTATTTGGGTTCATTTTTCAGGCCCTGTCCTTCCACATCTTCTGCGATTAGGACTATTTTGTGCTGGAATTTCTGCTGTTTAATTGCTTTGAAGGTCACTTCTATAGTGGCTTCTTCGGTAGGCTTGAGCTCACCTTCCTTCTTGTCTATTGAAAACTATTCGGAGAGACTTTCTGTGCCAGTCAGTTTGAACTTGATGGGAATGGGGCTATTGTTTTTCAGTTTCAGCTGTTTCTTACTT
>JAHDVE020004761.1:0-107898 GCA_022606495.2 Halesus radiatus | reverse complement strand
AGCTGTCCCATTGAAGGACATGTCTGCTGAAACAGTAGCAACCGCACTGATGAACCACTGGATAACTCGTCACGGTACCCCGGAGACAATTACTACAGACCAGGGACGTCAGTTCGAGAGCTTCTTATTTAAGAAGCTAACAGAAAAATTTGGTATCAAACATACAAGAACCACCGCTTATCACCCACAGGCCAATGGCTTAATAGAGAGATGGCATCGTACTCTGAAAGCCTCTCTTATGGCGAGTGGCCAGCCGAACTGGTTAGAAAATCTCCCACTAATTCTACTCGGATTAAGATCCACAGTTCGTGAAGACCTAAAATGTTCCCCTGCTGAACTCACATACGGTAGAACATTAAGACTACCTAGCGATTTCTTCACCGAAACTCCTAGAGAAGATCCTGATACATACGTCGGTCGCTTGCAGAGAAAATTCGAAAATATTAAGCCAACACCTGCCAGCGCTCATGGATCAAGAAAGTGCTTTGTACATAAAGACCTAGCTCAGACTACCCACGTCTTTCTGAGAACAGACGGTGGAAGAAAACCCTTTCAAAACCCTTATGAAGGTCCCTACAAGGTAGAAGAACGCGATGAGAAGACTTTCGTCATCAGCATAAAAGGAAAGCCTAAACGTGTCTCCATAGACCGACTGAAACCTGCTTTCATACCGGTAGAAGATAACGTGCCAGCTTACACATCTGTCCAGGAACCACTCCCAGAAATCAAACGAACAAGATCTGGTCGCAGAGTACATTTTCCCGACAGATACCTGTCGTAATGCAATTAAATTGGCAAATTAAACTAATTATTTTCTTTCCTACCGACCCATATTAAACTCAAAGAGGTTAAAAGAAATTTAAAAAATAATGCCTAAATAACATATTCAAGTCATAACCATGTATATTTTTTAAAGTTACTGATACCAAAGTCTACAATTTTTGTATAAAATTTTGAACTCTAGTACTGTTGTTATACTATTTTTATTTAAAAACATAGCGCAGAAACACTATGTATAAAGAAATGCATCTCGGTCATCGACGAGATGAACCGTTGTAATATTGAAAAGTTTTTCATCTTTAAAAACATGTACACCATGTAACTAGTTGTAAGAAAATGTCATAGTAATGTAAATAAACCATTTAACTAGCTATAGTAATTTTAACATTACACAATATCTTACACTAAATATAGAAAATTTATCATAAATAAATATAATTACATAAAGATATCTGTTACCTAAAGAACATGATAATATATATTATGCTGACCATGTAATCAACATAACACATGTTAAAAGGTTATTATTAAAATTATTGTTTACTGACATACTCACCATCTTACCGAAGCATAGGTAAGCAATTGTACAAAATATACTCTTGTTTGTTCATGAAAAATGATAATACTATACAACCACAATAACGTTAAGTTAGAAATAAACACACAAAATAAGACTCAAATTTCATGAACACAACTTTATATTTTTGTTATAGGCATAAATTAAAAACATTTAAATTTTAAGCTTAAATTCAATAATAATTTTCTTTTTATTCCAGTGATAGGGAAATCACTTTGTTGAATAATATAAAAAATCCTGTATTATACTTACCAGATATATATATGTTGATTTTAATCAAGCTTAAGTTGTCTGAAATAACGACTTGTATTTAATCGTAAGTCACTTGACTCCTTTATTTGCTCAAAGCAAAATGTTTATTTAGGAGGTAGCTTAAGTATTTTTTATTTATACTATTAATACAATTTAAGATGACTTTTAAAGTGATGTTATATATTTAAAATAAGTCTTAAAGAAAAAATGTCGAATGTAATTATTTTTAGTTTATTTACAATATGCAAATGCAACACAATTATCTTTGATTTATATTAATCAACAATAAGCAATTTGGAGTATATACTTATTGATCTACATCAAAGATAATTGTAAGAATATGTATTAGTATTACATCCATACTTTAAGATTATGTAATTTTAAGTCGTTTAAGAAACTGGGCGGAAGGTATGTAATATGCAAGCAACTTATTAGCCATAAAGTTTATTTTTACTTATGGTAACCCTTCATTCAAATGACAACCGACCGACTTTCTGATATCCACAGAACACGAGAATTATTCACGTTTCTGCTCCCTGCTGATTCGGTCGTGTTGTAGAACATACTAGTAACTTGTAGATTTGCATAATGCATCACTTCTAGTTTATAAATATACCTTCTGAACTTTGTACGCGTTGAGAAATAAATCAATCAAATGGTGATCCTTCTTTCATTAATATCTCCGCGACAAACTTTAACGTAAGCGCTTGGTAAGTATTGGTAAGTACACACAATACACTACATTCCGTCAAACATATGTAATACAGATAAACTAAACGTTAAAATCTCTTCGGATTTCTTGCAAAAATAGACCTCCGAAAATTCTTCCACATTAATATCTTCATAATATCATGTTTTAAATCCACCATTTTACAGGAATAATCTCACATATTTATTTTCCGTATGCAGTTTCATAATATATTATTTGAACGTATGCAGCGAATTTTCTTGCAGTTGAAATTTGCAAATGCAGTCGCTGCATAGAAACGCCTTTGAAAATTGTAAAATAGCCTTCGCAAAGGAATGCATTTTCAAAGCGAATGAATGCAGCTCTCATTTGCTTCAGACTAGAGGGCCGTTTGGATGGAAAACTCAACCAAATCGAACTCGGACGTACCTGAGTAGATTCAATTAAAAAAATCTGAATGTTAATTACGTTAATGATTAAATGAAAGAAACTTTTTAACGGTCACGGTCGTAAATAAAAAGTGGAGTAGTGTTTAAAAAAGTGTATTTTATTAAATAACTAGCTGATGTGTACCCGGCCTTGCTTGAGATTTTTTTTTAATTAAGTTATAAAGTTGTGAATTCTCGCTTGTCATTAGGGGGCCATAATTGCTTTTACAGCGAAGGTAACTATCTCCAAATCAAGAAATATTATGTTGAGTATTTTATTTCATTCCAAACGTTTATTATTTCAAAATACATCTAAATCATAAAGTTCTTAAGTAGGTACCTACTCGTGTTTTCCATTTTAAAAATATTTTACCCAAAAAACCTTCTTCTCTTGAATATGCAATCTGTGGCTAACCGGAGTGTTATATCTATGGGCTAACCTAAATAAAACATGGCGAGTTCAATGTTTTTCATACTAATTTTAAAATGTTATAGCAACAGTCCCCCATATTGGATTTCTTTCAAACTACTTTCTATACCTTCCCGGTACTAATAAAAACAAATTGTGCTATTTTCAGCGGTGCAGTGATTTTCCAGAACACCGAGGACAAGCCAACAAACAAACTTGCATTGATTTTGTATATATATAGATAATAATGGAATTCCACCATGTATTAAAAGTTTCAACAATAGAAATATTAATTATTTTACGATAGTTGTAATGCAAACATAATATTAACACAATCAAATACAATCGAATCCAAATTACAACAAATTGTTTCGGATTATATATTTTTATTTATGGCAGTTGAACGATAATTTAATGAAGTGCTTTAAATATTGTTGTTATCGATATGCGTCGAGACGTTCACATCACTTACAGATTTTCTCTTTAAACACGCACTAATCAGTTTAATCCTTAACCAAAACAGTGAATAAATTAACACTTCGCCAAACAGACGTGTTGTCATTTTGTACTCTTCGGAACATTGAGGCTGACTGCAGCTGACGCAGCGAATTCCACCCATCAATGATAATATGTATCTATGGTATTCTCGAAGTAGTACGTCGCGTTCCTAGTGTTAGGTACTCGCAGTATCGCCCTGGTAAAAAAAAAATACAATTCGCATTCGAAATGTTACTTGAAATAGCATTAGCTGTATTTAGTGACTAGATCTGAATAGCTAGGTAATGCAAGTACGCTCCTCTTTCCCCATTACGTTTAGCTTCATAACGGATTCCAAATTGTGGATGCCATAGTCCCACTGGGTCCGGGCAGTTGGGACTTTTGTGTAGTTGTAATATCGAAAATGAATGCAGTTTATTAATATTCTATTTGTGCACAGTATAAGAATCTGCGGACTCAAATTATAATACCTACATTATACGCGGGGGTCATAATAAAAAGGGGTCTTAATAAGGAACTCCAGTGAAAAATAAAATGGCTTAAAAATATCTATTCACATAGATCAACAAACGCCGATTCTGAATATATACCTTTCACCATATATAATTATACCCAGACCTTATAAATAATAGTGAATAAAAAATCGTCGCCTCAAAACGCTTTCTTATGTTGGTACATTTGGAACATCTGACTTCACGTACGCATTTTGCTTTTGGATTAGCATGGACATTTTTATTTTTCACTTGTCTTTTTTATTTTAAATATGTATCTTTGGCGAAATATAAATTTAATTTGGATGATTTTAAGGCTTTATAATTGATGATAATGATGATCAATATAAAAAACAATATTGGATAAATAAATTAGATTATTTATGAGCAAACCAATTATCAATTCGGATATTACGATAATATTAATGCTCAATACTATTTTTATTCTTTGAGTTCAAATTTCGAAAGAGGTAAATTATTTTATTACTTATGTTTAGTCATGGTTTACTATGAATAGAATGTAAAATTGTATACGGTAAAACTCATCCTTACTTTCACATTTGATTTTCTAACCTCAAAACAAACTGATCAAAACCGACCGGCTATGGATTTGAAGCGTTTTGGCGGACTTTGAAAAATTAATAGTCATTTTAACTATGAAAACTAACTTTAGAAAAAAAAACGAAATATACTAGTATTTAAATGTGAACGTCATTATTGTTTAAAAAAAATGGATTGGAGTTCCTTATTGGTAGCAATCAAAATTTCATCCTCCTTTCACCTTCCGCTGTATATCATTCCGACAAAAGTAAAAAACAATCTAGAAGCTTACGTTCCGGGAAAGAATTTTGTTCAGTTCAAGCTAAAATTTCATTTTTTTAAATCATAATACATTGTTAGGTTACGACGTGCAGTTACCCTAATTTTTTGGGCGCCAATATGTAAAGAAATTTCCTATTCCTATATAAAATGCCAGAGTTCGTTGCAATTGATTTTGATGTTTGCTCTCAAACACGATCCAATATTGAAATAAACAGATTTCAGGTCGGAACGTATTTCGCCTTTTGGGAAAGGGAATCGGAATAAAGTCTTTCCGGTTTCCATATATGCTCAGAGGGATATCAAACATTTGAGAAAGAAAGCTGCTTTTTTGGGTGGTTGAAACTTTGAGTGTTGGATGGATGTGCTGATAATTAATCTAGGTATTTGCCATATTTGTGAAAAATAAATTAATATTTGATTCATTGTATGAGTATATGCATAATTTAGTGATCCTGAAATCTTAGATATCATTTATAAATAGTGTAAAAATTCTTCCCCTTATCCTACTGGGGTCGGGGACCTATCGCATCAGCGGCATCCATCTGTAGTAGGCTCAGCTTCTTCTAGCAGAGTCTTTGGAGTTGCTTCTCCCACTTGTGTCTGGGGGGAGGGCAATATACGTCTTTCCTCTGGAATAGCACAGAGAATTTTTGTTCGATCCTCTGGCATTCTTAGTTCTACATGCCGAAGCGACAACAGTTGCAACTTTTCAATAATGAGTAACAGTGGTTTGATGTTTAGCTCAACTCGGATTGTCGAGCTTCTTATTCGATTCCACTTTATGACTCCCGCCACTTTTCGGCAGCTTGGATCCTAGAATGTAATTTCCTACGTAAGCGTGAGGCGATACACTGATTTGTATACTGCCAACTTTCTCTAGATACTTGCCCAGCTTTCCTTATCAATGAACTGTAAAGAGGAAGCAGCACGATGCATGCCCCACTTATACAAAGGTCCATTTCTCCATCTTCCGGCCACGGACAACATTATTAAATGTTACTATATTCAATTAAATGAAACAAAAATAACTTGGTTTTATATTTTATTTTTTTACGCCGACCTGTTTAGGAAGAAACGTTCTCACTGTTACACCTAATGTATATTTTCTGCCATAATTTTGTAATACTGTTAAGCTATTATATATTTTGCCCTGAAGATGGAACGGTTTTTTCGAAACCGGTTAGGGTAAAAAAACATAGAAATAATTGAGATTAGTTAATACAAATGATAGCTTCATACAATAGCAAGTATATTGAATTAATTTGAGCAATACTGATTGTGTTACCTATGTACCAGTCTATAAGATATAAGGTATCTCATTACCTGTATATTTTTTCTACAGAATAACCGCTCTCTGATTTGTAATAATTAGAATATAATGACTAGTATTTTTAGCCCTTGTGACGATTAGGTTGATTGCAAATTTTTTTCATACACAAAATAGGAAAGGAGACTAATGATTTCGAAAAAGCGATTTTTAGGCTATTATCGTATTTACATTACAATATCAAATGTTGCTAATTTTGGTTTCTTGTTGATTTATAACATTTCACATAGATTCAACCGGCTGACATCTCCGATAAACTACAAATTCAACCTCCGAGATAGCAAAGGGCAAACGTAGTGTATGCCTTAAGTCGCTGGGTTCACAAGTATAATCTGAATTAATGCACGTAATACATCGCGCAAATATTTTTTAGTCAGGGTACAAACAAAAAAGTTGTACTACCTCACGATGATGTGAACAGAGAGCAGGTAAACGGATAAATTCCACGAGTAAGATTGATGAAGTTGTTTAACATAGTAATATCATAATGTATGGGGAAAGTCATTTCTAATTCAAGAACTTACTGAAAGACGATTGTGCTCGAGAAATCAAAACAAAAGTCTAACACCATAACATAACTTGAATAATACATTCAGTTAAAATTTAATATTTGGAAGATCTTTCCATCATTGACACCAATCAATACGATTTTCAAAAAAATAGCACTGAATTGCTGCTTCAAAAGTTTGCCTGCGTGATGCATAGTGAGTTGAATTGCAAAAAACATTCATTAGTCTAATTTATAGATTATTCCAAGGCGTTAAATGCAATTGACCCTTGTTAATTACTTAAAATACTAAAAATAATAGGAATAAGAGGAAAACTTCTAAAACTTTTTGAAAATTACTTAATCAATTGACTCATGAAATTGAAACTATTAAACACTTTAAGTAAAAAAAAAAAGTTTATGGCGTTCCTCAAGGTTCCATATTAGGTCCAATTTTTAAATTTTTTTTATTTTATTTATGTATCACTTATTAAATACGTTTTTAAACATATAAAGCACAAATTGTATGCAAATGATACTGATTTGGTCATTTTTACTAGTGATTTTCAAACATGTATGGACCTTTTTAATGGCTTGATACCCTGAATTAATTATAAATGCAAAAAAAAACTAAATTGTTACACATTAGATCCCCTATGCAAAGGTATACATTACACCTGAAATAAAAACACATACTATAGATTTTGGAATACATTATTACAATTATACACTATGGAATTCATGCATTGTGTACGAGTGAATATGTTGAACTTGTGAAAGCATATGTTTATTTAAGGGTCATTATTGATTATTTTTTCAAATGGGATTTACAAATAAATAAGAAAACGACTAAGATCAATTGTTAGCAGATTCTTTAAATTCAAATTCTTTTTTCCAGTCTCCACACTTAAAATAATTTATTTATCATTAGCGGAATCTTATAAGGTATGGAATTACAGTCTGGGGACTTTCCTGTAAAACAAACATCAATCATGTTCAATCAGTACAAAATTCATTGGTTAAATTATTAGCGTGTAAAATTTTATACGAACAAATGCATAATATTTCATACTTCTTCAGTCTCAAAATTCTTTCAGTAAGATCAATTCTGTGGTAAAAAATTATATTTCAACACATTAATAACCCTACATATAATACAAATAGACTAGAGTACACTTAAAATACTCATCTCAATTTTAATGAAGGATTAATGGTTCCTGAGCATACAAACAAATATGGACAGAGAACTTTAGATCACATGATTCCCTGTTGTATAAATATATTACCCGGTGAAATAAAATAAAAATAAAAAACCGTATTAAAACGAAACAATTAAAAAAACATATTGAAAACTCGGCTAGCCGAAAGAAGCTATTTATATTAAATAACAAGGAAATATTATTTTATGTATGATTTATTGTTGTCGTTCATGTTATTTTTATATATTTTAGTAGAAATATTTTCGAGTAAGATTCTTGAGAAATATTTATGTCTTAAGTTTGTTACGTAAGTTTGTTATATTTTTATTTTCCATAGATTTATTTGTTACCTCATCTGTAAATTTTGATTTTTGAATAACCAGCTCCCCTTAGACAAACTACAAAAAAGTATTCAATTTATTTTTTATAACTTATTGAAGTTTGTAAACCTCATTGTAATATTTTAATCATTGAAGAAGATAATATTAACACATCCCAAATGAACCGACTGAAATCTTTTTAATTTCTGTTGTTTTTTCGGTTTCGTGGTTCATTTGGGGTGTGTTAATATTATCTTCTTCAATGATACAAAAAAGTAGTTTATGGGGACTTTATGCGTTGAATTTTTTCTTTTGTAAAATGTAAATTAAAAAAATAAAAAAATAAAAAATTCAGTATCCATGATCGCGTTCCATTTAAAATGATTTACTAATCTCGACACTAAAATTTTGTTGTAAAAAAATTGTATTATTAAATTTGGATTATTTTGTTCGAAGAGTTTTATCCACTGCGTAGTGTACTTTTGTTACTTAATTTTATTACTCCGCTGCCGGTTTCTACACATCCGTGTCATTCACTAGCGTTTTTAAAAGTAACTTAAATTAAACAACTACAAAAATAATTAGACATTATTGGGTGAGGGTAGTGGGAGTGGTGGTTTAGAGGGGGAGGGGCGGTGTTAGGAGTTGAAACAACTAGGAAACATGGTTAACAGATGTGATTCATATCAACATTCTATACTATTATTATAGTCTTTATAAGCGACGTATTTAATGCGGTGCAAGTATTGATGTGTATTAGTTTGGATTGTTTTAATATTATAGTTTTGCTATATAAATGTCATTTAAGTATTGTATCTTTGACATAGTTGGGCAAGGGGTGGCATACTGTAAATAGGAACACAACTTTCCAGCAACAGGTAGATTAGGGTTCTAGTCCATAGGGCAATTACGTTTATTTTCGTTTGTTTTCTTTTTTTTGTCATTGTTGAATGTTAATAATAATTTTAATAATTAATTGAAAAGAACCTTACGAATTTCCAGTAAAATACAAAATTTCTCAGGTTTAATAAGTTAATTATTACTGCTTGGGAGCATTGTAGAGAGTTTCTAACTAAAACAGTGCTTTATAAACTAACTGATTATTACAATGAAAAATGTATTAAAAATTCAAATAAAGGACATTCTGCTCTGGTTCATATTCTAAATGGCGAAATTACGTAACAGCTTCTTCTCGTGGATTAACAGTGGGGAGAGATAAAATATCGCCTTATTCGCACAAGTCCAGTTAAGTTTCGCTGTTAAAATAAGAAATGGGTCTTTTCACTGAAGGGATAGACCGATAGAAGTGTGTTGCGATCGTGTCCATGGGCTAGAAGTAAACTCAATTTTATTTCATATTTGTAAAAAGCATTAACTTTGTGGCTCGCCATAATTTACAATAAAAAACACATAAATTTGTTGTAGACCACTTTTATATTATTAAAACTCTACCGGTTTCGGAAGCGCCCTTCCTTCATCAGGAGAATATTAAAACAGTTTTAATATTCTCCTGATGAAGGAAGGGTGCTTCCGAAACCGGTAGAGTTTTGATAAAATAAAAGTGGTCTACAACAAATTTATGTGTTTTTTATTGTCAATTTTATTTACTTACGTTCTTCTTCTTTTCGTATGGTTGAGGAGAGGTCAAAGCGGGACGCTGGGGTTATTAAGCAAGAGGCACATGATTCAACACGTATATGCCTACGGGATCCAATGGAGGTAAAATTCTTCTACGATGGGTTTTGTAGTAATTTTGTTAATTTTTCACACAATTCAGCGTTCTGTTCAGCGTCGAATGTGACTGCACCGAATGCGGTTTAGTAAGGTTCACGTCTTTTGAGCGAGAGAGGAGAATCCTGGTACTTTAATAATTGGGTCTACAACAGAACTGGGCTTGTTTTTTTTGTCTTGATTAGTTTACGTGATATTATGCCGCATTGCGCTTCTTCCTTCAACGCTTCGGACAGCGTTTCAGTGTCCATCATCAAAGCAGATATGTAGATTGTGGAGTGTGTTTAACCTCCTAGGACTGGTATTTCAGTATAATAATAATAAGGATAATTATTAATCTGGTTTTAGACGTTTAGTTGTGGTATAGCTCTCAAATACCGGATAACAAGATCTAGCCTAGCTCCGTCTTTCCAATAAATAATAATGACGTTTTAGTGGAGTACAATTGCTTCCGAAATTAGGCATTCTCGATGTATTTCAGGTCTTCCCAGAAATTTAAAAACAAATCAAACATATTGGCCGGTTTCGTCTGCGATCTGCCACTGAGTTCGCAATATCCTCTTATTTCTAGTGAAAAAAATATCGAACTTTTTTCTTTAAGAGATTGTCAAATGGTTTGTCTTTAGCTTAGAGGTCGATAGGTTTTATATAAACTATCAGTTTTTTTTTAAATCGGCATTGATCACACTTCTTGGGATTATCTATTCAGTGGGTATTCCTAACTAAGAACAAAAGGATACGGAGAATTTTCAGGTTTCAGATTAGTATTGCCTTGGCGGAGGTCTCAGTCTGTAATAAGGTTTTATCGGGAAGAAAGGAGGTACCCACTACCAACCTGGAATTAAATGAGATTAGCGAGAATAACATTTAGAAGATTCCCACCCTAACATTGTTATCTGATTCATGATGTACAATTTCAGGCGTCGTAGGTTTAGAAGTTTCTTTGTTGTCGTTGATAATAAATATAAATATTCAGTATAATTAATATATATTGTTGACTTAAACAAGGAACGGTTTTACGGTTTTTGGATTTTATTTTATGCATGAATATATCGTTTTTCTGCATTTCCTACAATCGTTATGTACACTACTTTATTAAAACACGAGTTTGTTATGGTGTGACTTTCAACCTCAATAGTTGTTTTTTGTACCGCCGCCCTAGGAACCATTCATTGGATAACTAACACCTCCGCTATAGGTCATCCTAAGTGGTTCGCTACGTTTGATGACTTAGCAGGGGTACCCGGGTTCATGGGGTGAGGTTTATTTAAGTCTTGGCGGCGTATGCGTCTACTTACCAGCTGCGTGGCGGGCCGGAGAGGTCAGTTGAGGAAGATCCCTTGAACTCTCTCTCCGATCGATTAATGCGTTCGTCACTCCTGAACACATTGACCTCCAGATTCCTACGCACTGCTCATACTTTTTCCTTCCCAGAACTTCCTCTCCCCCCTTTTCCTAAAAAATATCCTCCACACAGCATCCGCAAACATGAATTTAATGTAAAAAAGCGGAAAAAGTGAATTTGCATATCAATGTTTTTTGTTAACATTATTTAGTATATTTTACATATTGAAACAAAAGCACACAACAAATTTAAAGATCGGACTTCAATGGAGACTCGAACTCATTAGCTCTGCTCTATCTGGTGGTAACGCATCTACCAGCTTACCCTCCGAAACCTTTAGATGCTTACTACTGGATTTTTTATTCGGTGTTCTTTGAGTATTCTTTTAATTGTGTAAATAATTAATATCACAACTATGCGTATAGCTCTAACAAGCTAATCTAAAAGTAATGCATATTTTTAATTAGGTATAACACAATTTGTCTCAAAATCTGTAATTGTTTGTACTTTTTATTTAATTTATTCATACCTCTTCTTAAACGGTACTCAATATATTTTAATAACTTATTGATGTTTATAAACGTCATTGTAATATTTAATCATTGAAGAATATAATATTAACAAATACTTAATGAAACCCCAAACCGAACAGCACCACGGAAAATAAAAAAAAAGGTATCAGTTGAATCTGGGAATCAAGAGGTATGATATCGATGAAGATGGCATAATGTTAACTCATTAGGTCAGTTGGTAGAGCGGTTGCCCCAGTAAGACAGAGGTTCTGGGTTCGATTTTCGGATGCGACCTTTTTATTACCTGTTTTTTTTTTCAGTTTCGTGTTCATTTAGGATTGGCTAATATTATCTTCGTCAATGATTAATAGATTCTCAATAAGGAACAGCAGGCAGATAATTTAAGAAGACACGAGATTGATAAAAAAAAATTAACATATTTTATATCCACAACTAAAGTTAATTTCTAAACTTTGTAAGTGGATGCTTTACGCAGTATGTTTTAAATAAATCTGGCTTTCACTATTAATTAAAGTCAGTTCCAAAGCGCTGATTTTCCCGAGTAGTTGTTTCCAACTACTAGACTAGTACATACTTTGAGTTCATTAGAAGCAAGACGTAAAATATCGCAATTTACCCAACTTACAAAAACCATGTTTTTGCAACTGTCCTATAAACAAACAAAAAATTAACAACATTTTTAAAGCAATGCAATGCGAAGTAATGTAAAATTACGTGTTTTGTTGGAGTTTTTTTTTCAAATTAAAAATTTTTTTTTATTGTAAATCAAGATTAATAATGTTATTACTCAGTTCTGTTAGTATTTTTCTCTTTTATTATCGTGAAATCTTTTTCGATGTTCAAAGCCCCTTGTAAAATTATTAAATATGATTTATTAAAATATAAAAAAATAATAACTAAATGCAGTTCTGCGAATTAAACAACTGCATCAACAAGAGCATCTGACCGGCAATCAGAAGGGTGCAGGTTCGAGTCCTGTCGGCGACATTTACCTTTTCTCGGAAGGTTTTTTCAATTTGGATGAGTGTTTCAGGCTAATAATTATTGTTTATAAAAATAATTGTTACCCTTTGCGCTATGCACAAAAATCTTGTCTTAAAAACTTTAGTTTATCAATTAATAACTATTAATAAATTTGTTTTTAGTTTGAAAGTTTTATCGCCTAGATATATTACATATAATTTAATTAAACACTGCAGTAGAGCACATTATGACCTTTGCTTCAATAGAACATTTTTTTGAAGTCTTTTAATAACCCTAAAAAAAGCTTTGACGTGTATAATCTACTGTTTTTTTGGAAATGATTTTTTTTGTATAATGTGGCAAAATAAAGGGTCGGATTTGAATAAATATATTTGTACCTGAAGTTTAAAAAACAAAGTGAAATATTTTTATGATGTTTTTATTTGCATATATCAAAAGTTGCGGTAATTTCTACATTGAGGAATGCGTAGTTTCGTTCGAATTTACCGAATTCTAACCTCTTGCTATTCTGTATTCTGTAAAGCATTCAACATCACGTATTAAATATTATCATAATTTAAACACTAAAAAAACGGAAATTCCTGATAGCGTTTTCAACCAAAGATTAATATTAACATTAAATATCATTCGGTACAATCTAAGTTGGTAAATTTATCAACTATTCTGGATAAGAATTATAAGGAAAGACTTTGCGTTTAGTTGAAATGAAAAACGAATTTCCCCAGTGTAAAAAAACTTTCCACTTCATCTTCTGGGGATGGAATATCAATGTAGGGAAAAGTTTTTAAATGACTCGATATTAAAAAATGATAATATATTAAGCAAGATGGTATAATAACCAAACGATGACATAGATATAGAGGATGTTGTTAAATATTTACGCCAATATAAAAAAATGTTTTCGAAACTGTAAACCGAAGCATTTCTTTTAAGAATTCCAGGTGTAAATTAAGGTCGATAAATGTATGTCAATATTACAGAAATAACTTGAGATGTAATAAATAAAACAATAATAACAATCAGATAAGTTTTCTTGTGACAATGGGACTTGAATCCAAATATTCCGATTGCATTGGAAAGGCGAAATGAATAGACCCTACGCTTTTTATTATCCAATCCGTTATTATTTCTCTTATACTCGTATGCATATTTATTTTTTCAATTAATATTAATATTTTTTTCAAATTTCTTCCGATAGACTGATTTTATCAATTAATATTCATATTTTTTCCGATAGACTTATTTTATCAATTAATATTCATATTTTTTCATATTCTTTCGATAGACTTCTTTTTTCAATTAATATTCATATTGTTTCCGATAGACTTATTTTATATAACTATTGTAATACAACATGTATTAATCTCACGTTTTAACCTAACTAGTAACCTCAATTATAAAGGACTTTAGCTAACAAACTAGCCATTATGTCAATTATTTGCAAGGGTTGAGATATAGGACGGAACGTGAAACATCCCCGACTTGGCGAACACTTCTTGTTACGTCTCATATATACTTTCTCTTCTGTTATTTGTTTTGCTCTCTCGATTTGACCAGACTCGGACATTTGATTCACTTGAGCGTGGTATGTCACATAGTTAATTTATTCTACACGTGTAAACCATCTAAGCGTCTCTATCAGAATACATTTCATTTCGTTTACATCGGTCTTGCATTCTTTCCGGATCTCCTCATTCGCTGTACGTCAATAAACGGACTTATATCACAATGTGGACCTCGGAAATCTCATTTCTTTTACTTTTATCTTTGTGCTCCAATGTCATACGTTAGGGGATGTATGTTGCTCTGTAGTCATTCCAAGTGATATTAAATAAATGAACGCATTTAAAAGTTCGTCGTTTTATTTCATATTCAGACGACATTCCGTTCAGCTTTACAATCTTTGATATTTACGAAAAAGTTTTAAAGGAAAAAAATACGGGCTATAAATCTTCCGTTCAAAGTTAAATTATTAGCAGTCAGGTGAAGATTAAGCCTGACTCCGGAGCGAATTATTATACCTCTATTGCTTCGAATGAGTTTTAAAAATAAATATAAGTATTGCGCCTCCGACGGCCGGTTTATCTCACTAATCCACGTTGAATAGGAATGTTGGGGTTATACTCCACGGTTATTGCAGTTGTCTGCAATATCTCTCATATTTATATTCTAATAACGATACGATACAGCATGATAGGATACGAATATACTACCCCAACCAGGAGCACTCCCTTCCGGTGCGACCGGTACACCAGGGGGTACTGCTTTGCTAGGACTTGAAACACGTGCTCTGTGGATGAGAAAGAAAAGGTTCGAGTTTAATCGATCGGTGTACATGGCAACCTAAAAGCCAAAATTGGAATTTAGGATGAGTAGGAATGAAGGAAATAATTGAGAATCGGTTTTCGCTTCTAGCTTCCCGCTTCCTTTTGCTTTCCGCTTCCTTTTGCTTCCCGCTTCTCGCTTCTCTAATTTTATTGACATTTTCTTAATATTTCTATTTTTGAAACTTATAATACATGGTGGAATACCATTATAATAACATAATAAAACGAATATAAAACTTATTTCCACTTTTATTTTATTTTTCCGTAACCGGTTTCAGCTTGTTAAAGCCATCTTCAGACTAGACCAGTCAAGTTTTACATGTGTTTTATTATATTATTGTCATTTTCTTACCTTTTCCGTTCTTTCCTTACCCCGTCTTGGCTATTCTTATATTTGTCTTGACTATTTTAGTTTCATCTAACGTTTTATTACTTCTTCTAGTATTTTCGTGGGTCTCCTAGTGAATTATTGCCTCTTATTGGGTTTTCTTGGATATTTTTAGACTATTTTAGTCTCTTCTTATATCTTCTTGCTTCTTTATTGTCTTTTATATACTTTTTTTACTTCTTCTCGTTTTTTCGTGGCTCTTCTTGGCTCTCCTGGTCTATTCTTAGATCTTCTTACTTCATCTTGCATTTTCTTACCTTACCTTAATCTTTCTTGGTTTTTACAATCAATCTCTCCTAGTCTCTTATATCCCTTTGTTACTCCTTCTCTTCTCTTTTAGCTTTTCCTACCTTCCTCTTGCTTTTTCTTGCCTCTTCTATACCTTTTTTTGATTCGTTTTGCTTCCTCTTGATTTTTTTTTGTTTCTATTACTTCTCATTCCCTCTTCTTACTTTGTCTTGGCTCTTTTGGCTTATCTTTCACTGCTTGCTGATTCTTGCCTCGTTTTGCTTCTTCTTGAATATTTACTTAAAATGTACGAGTGAATACCCAAATTTTGTATTCAAACATAGGATACTGAAATCTCTATATATAAAAATGAATGATTGTCTGTCCTCAATTTTCTCGAAAATTACTCCCCCGGTTTCGCTGAAAATGTCACAGTTGGTTGTTATTAGTGCCTAATATATAAAACTGTTGCCATAACGTTTTAAAATTATTATTAAAAACATTAAACCCACCACACTTTATTTAGGTTAGCCCATGGTTAGCCACAGATTAAATATTCATTAGAGTAAGGTTTTTTGGGTAGAATATTTTAAAAATAGAAAACACAAGTTGGTATCTAATTAGGAACATTTCATTTTTAAATATGTTTTGAAAACATAAATGCTTGGAATGAAATAAAAGTTTAAAATGAACGTTTTTTAGTTCTTTGTTTGGAGATAGTAGATCGCTGTCAAATCAATTAGGACACAAAACTGATAAGCAAGAATTCACAATCTCATAACTTAATTAAAAAAAAACACATCAGCTAGTATTATAATACAAAATTGAACTAAATGTAGGTAACAGAATAGAGTGAAAATCGGCTGATGTAAACAAACAAAAAAAATAAAGATTTTTCAAAAGGCGGTGGCTTCGAGAGTACCGATTAATATTAAAAAGAGAAGTTAGTTGTAGTAAATTTAAATGGAAAAATATTTTTACGGAAAAGACATTACGATCAATTATTTAAATAATGTCTTTCATTAAAGATGTTTTATGCCCCGCGTCTGAGAAATCAATCTTGTCAGCTGACCAGTTGGATGTTTCCGACTTTTGTTCGGAAAGTGACGATAATGGACGAATCTCTCATCCCAGGTGGTACTACTTCAGCGCCTAAGACCTGCACACAGATGAACTCACAGAAAACAGGACTTAACTCTAGGACTATAAAACGGATGAAAAAATGGATTATAAAACGAAATATTATATGCATAGTCCATGATTGTGTTAATATTTTGAATTTAAGTTTGGAGAGATGAGGTTAACGAACTCGTATGTCTAAGATTATGAAGGGGACAACCGACTATGAAAGAGCAATACTCGAGAGTTCCATATTGTGTTCATTACTCAGAACAAGCCTTGTAACATTGCGACAATAAATACTGCAACTATCGACATCTCACGTTGTCAGTACCTACGATAATCACTAATGACTTGAGGTCATCACAGTAATTTTTACAATTATTCCAACGTTGCAAAACGAAATATCGTAATAAAAAAAAATAAAAAAAACAATTATACTAAACATACTTTTGACACCTTTTCAAAGACATTAGGCTAGAGGAGCCATCTTTAGAATAATATGTATCGAAACACAGCATATTGGAACGAGCCACATTGCAGGATAGGGTAGAACCACGAGCTTGAAATATTTTTTTAAATTTTCCTGGAACCAAGGTGGCAATCGGCGTTAATTACCTTTTTAATCTTTAATACTCGTATCTCCGCAGGTATCAACAATACCAGCCTGAAATTTGGGCAATTTCTGAAAAATGTGTATTTTTACTAAAAAATTTATTGTGTATTTTATAAAATGAAAACCAAGATACAAAATAACTGTTTTTTCACGTAATCATAAAAAATCACGTAAATCTAAGGGAATTGCTATAGATTTGTAATTCAAAGGAAGATAAATATTTAACAGAAAACTATCCTCTCACGGGTTTATTAATGAATTTAAAAAGTGTTTTTTGAGTGTGACATTTATTTATATTAATATACAGCATTATAACTAGTGGTGGGCGAAGCGGCTGGGTTTAGTGAGCCGGATCACTAAATCTGCTCTCTGTAAAGACAATCCACGTGAAAACTGGACGAAAAAAGTATCGCGTAAGAGCATCCTTTAGTAGGGTTAAGGGAGCGAGGGAGAGGGCACGCGAACCGTCGTTCAATTGATCCGGCTCACCTAGCCGGTACACTACAAAGAGCTGATCTAGTGATCCGGCTCACTAAACCGAGCCGATTCGCCCACCACTAATTATAACCATTTTCTAAATATTTCCATGGGGGTAGGCATAAATAAAAAAAATGTTACGGTAACACTGAATGTCATCTTAGGATCAGCAAGAAGTTTTGAAAATTGGTAATAGGAAGGTTTAATAAGTGGGAACGTGTAGATGCCAATGGTAATATTAATTGTCACGATGGTTGCGATTGCGAATTGTATTTTTATGCTATGGAGAACCTGCTATTATTGCATCATGAAAGGAATAAGACAGTTAAGGGCAAAAAAGGGAGTCACCAATTCTTCACTGCACATATAATATTCATTTGTATTTCACTCGAGATGCTGCATTGTGATGAGATTAAAGTTCAGCGGCGGCGATTCGAATCGTTAGCGGAACTTATTTTATCGTCGGCGGTTGTAATTGTACTGAGGCGGTAGGTCAAAAAAAGAGGGAAAGGAGGCAAGGGAGACACATATAATCGCCCTCAATTATTTGGAATCCAAGTAGATGACCGATAATTATGAACTGGCGTGAACACCCGCCAATAACAGGAAAGTGTAGTATGGTAAATATACCTACATAAATCTGGAACGGCTTTGGCAAGACAAGTAGTAAGAACGGTAATAGAAACCAACTACCAAAGGGGTTTCAATGAAGGAATGTTGGGAAACCTAAGTTAGGCAGCTTGATGGCGTGGAGATGATCACTGAATTCTTTAACATAAGGACTAGGAGGAAGAGAGTTGTCTAGTAGAAGTGGAGTCTACGAGGAATCTTCAGCAGTTGTGGTGTCTATTGTCAAGAAGATTATTTAGATTTCAGTAAATGAGTAGTTTTGAATTTTTTGGACATTAACTATGTAACAATTTCTAGACATTTTGTTTGAAAAGTTTTATTGAGTATGTACATTTCTTACTTGAATGTATTCTTTCGATACCGGTTTCGACAAATCCGTGTCATTCACTAACGTTCTTAAAACTAACTTAATGGGTAAAAAACGGAATATACGCTTTAGAATTTCCCCACCTCCCTCTTCCCCTTCTCCTTCCCCTCCCCAATACCTCCTGTCTCACAACACTCCCTAATTGGGAATGCCATAGTCTCACTGGCTCCAGACGGTTGGGAGCAGTTAGGACTCTTGTGCGGTATTCATTTAAAAAAAAGAATCAGGGAACATGAACTCTGTTTACGAAATAATAACTATTCCGAGTTTTTCTAATAATTTATTAGAGACAGGCCATAGCTTCAATAAAGAAAAAACAAGTTTAAACATTAAAATATTAATAGATATTTTAAATTATGCGAAAACAAAATTAAATCCAAAATCAATTTAGTAAACAAAATAATAACACCTTTACATCACCTTTTTTAATTGTTTCTGTACTTGTTTAATTTAAGTTAGTTTTAAGAACGCTAGTGAATGACACGAATGTGTCAAAACCGTTAGCGAAATAATAAATTCAAGTAACAAAGGTATATAGTAAATAAAATTTTTCAAACAAAATGAGTAGTTTTGATTCAATAAATGAGTAGTTTTGATTCAATAAATGATTATATTTGATTCAATAAATGAGTTGTTTAGATTCAATAAATGAGTAGTTTTGATTCAATAAATGAGTAGTTTTGATTCAATAAATGATTATATTTGATTCAAAAAATGAGTTGTTTAGATTCAATAAATGAGTAGTGTTGATTCAATAATTGAGTTGTTTTGATTCAATAAATGATTATATTTGATTCAATAAATGAGTTGTTTAGATTCAATAAATGAGTTGTTTAGATTCAATAAATGATTATATTTGATTCAAAAAATGAGTTGTTTAGATTCAATAAATGAGTAGTTTTGATTCAATAAATGAGTAGTTTTGATTCAATAAATGAGTAGTTTTGATTCAATAAATGAGTTGTTTTGATTCAATAAATGATTATATTTGATTCAATAAATGAGTTGTTTAGATTCAATAAATGAGTAGTTTTGATTCAATAAATGAGTAGTTTTGATTCAATAAATGA
Organism: Halesus radiatus; assembly: GCA_022606495.2. Lineage (NCBI taxonomy): Eukaryota > Metazoa > Arthropoda > Insecta > Trichoptera > Limnephilidae > Halesus > Halesus radiatus. Next base: position 87,805 of record JAHDVE020004761.1, on the reverse strand, counting down.
TTATATTTGATTCAATAAATGAGTAGTTTTGATTCAATAAATGAGTAGTTTTGATTCAATAAATGATTATATTTGATTCAATAAATGAGTAGTTTTGATTCAATAAATGAGTAGTTTTGATTCAATAAATGAGTAGTTTTGATTCAATAAATGAGTAGTTTTCATTCAATAAATGAGTAGTTTTGATTCAATAAATGATTATATTTGATTCAATAAATGAGTTGTTTAGATTCAATAAATGAGTAGTTTTGATTCAATAAATGAGTAGTTTTGATTCAATAAATGAGTAGTTTTGATTCAATAAATGAGTAGTTTTGATTCAATAAATGATTATATTTGATTCAATAAATGAGTTGTTTAGATTCAATAAATGAGTAGTTTTGATTCAATAAATGAGTAGTTTTGATTCAATAAATGATTATATTTGATTCAATAAATGATTATATTTAATTCAATAAATGAGTTGTTTAGATTCAATAAATGGGTAGTTTTGATTCAATAAATGAGTAGTTTTGATTCAATAAATGATTATATTTGATTCAATAAATGAGTTGTTTAGATTCAATAAATGAGTAGTTTTGATTTAATAAATGAGTAGTTTTGATTCAATAAATTAGTAGTTTTGATTCAATAAATGAGTAGTTTTGATTCAATAAATGATTATATTTGATTCAATAAATGAGTAGTTTTGATTCAATAAATGATTATATTTGATTCAATAAGTGAGTTGTTTAGATTCAATAAATGAGTTGTTTAGATTCAATAAATGAGTAGTTTTGATTCAATAAATGAGTAGTTTTGATTCAATAAATGAGTAGTTTTGATTCAATTAATTAGTAGTTTTGATTCAATAAATGATTATATTTGATTCAATAAATGAGTTGTTTAGATTCAATAAAGTTTAGATTCCAAATCGAGTTTTATCTGCCCGGAGTCACTGAAGTTGTGATATCTATCATTACGAGGCTGAAGAAATTATAAAAGGGAAGAAAATGGTTAGAGGGAAGAAATGATGGTAAAAAAGGATCGGAAGTACCCGCTCATTTAGATCGGGTTACTAAACAAATTAAAAAATATCCAAGTTTCTTTGCAAAGTCTATAACTTACATCCGATATCTAGTTTCTGATTTCGTTAACAGATATTGTCCATAAACTAAAACTTATGCCCGCTCCCGAATCTTTTTTATCAGGCTTTATAAATCATACAATTTTTTTTTACACAGTTTTCGTCCTCTTAGAAACACTTGAGATAAGCCGCCTTTGCAGCCCGTCCCTTTATAGGAGGTCATTAATTTGTTAATGTAAATGACAAATGCGAAATGTTTTAGTAAGATTATAATTAATTAAATATTTCAGAAAAATCACAAATTCTATTACTTAGGAAAAGCCAATTAGGAACTCCAGTGAAAAATATTATGACATTAAAAATATATATTCATATTGATCAGCAATTCTGAATATATAACTTTTATTATATATTTGTAGAATTTATAAACCGTTATTTTAAAGTGAATAAATAATCATCTCATTAAGAGGAACGGCTGCGCTGCCTTTTTTATATGAATACCCCATAAGAGTCTCAACTGCTCCCAACAGTCTGGAGCCAGTGAGATTATGGTATTCTAAATTGGGGGATGACGTGTGGCTGAAGGTATTAGGAAGTGGAAGGAGAATGGAAAGAGGGAGGTGGGAAAATACACGACTATTCAGATCTGGTCACCAAACACGGCTAAAAGCCATTTCAAGCAACGTTTCAATTTTGAATGGTGGTCTTTCACCAGTGCGATACTGAGAGTATCTTCCACTCTGGAACGTACGTAAATATACGAGTACTATATATTATTTTTAAATGAATTCATTGTGAAGCCGCATAAATTTGCTAAATAAAATTTACTTGCGCACGCCGGGATTTGAACCCGTGACCTTCGGATTCGTAGTCGAGAGCCTTACCCCTCGACCATGGAGGCCGCCTGTTCCACTTTTTGAACTTTGAACTTTGAATTTATTTGTTCACAGAGATCCTAAACAATGAGTTTACTGGCTCTAACATAATTATATAAGATTATCTATTGATACTTTACGGTGATTTTAATGAATTTATTGAGTGAGAACTAAAAACTATACTGCGGCTGTATGCAGGTTTTAAAATTATTCCTTACGTAGGACATTCTTCGGTTTCATATATTTGAATTTATCGTTTTCGCTGTAATTTGCGAGCGTATTTATTGTTGGATTAGAGTGGCCTTTTAGGCCGCCGTAAAATTTATCCATACATAACTTAATTTTCGATTTGAGGCCAAAATACCCATCCAAACTGAATGATGTATTTTTTCAATTAGTAAATATCTGGTACGCATCAGGAGTATTTTATTTATTTTTGTTTTAAATTATGTAGTATAGGACATGAAAAAAAAACGTAATTTTGGATGCAATTTAGAAAATTATTTGCGGGCTTAGCGTATTTTTTTTTAAATTATCATATTTGCTCTTTAAATATGATTACGTAAATAAAAAATATAAATAACGGTATATTTAAAAAAATAAGGTGTTTTCGGGTCGATATTTTAAATTATTTACGGCAAATTTGTGTTCCAACGTAAATTGGTAATTATTTATCTAATTTAAAGTCCACCGGAATGCTTATATTTATATTTTTAATTTTTTTATTTATTTTATATTTCATTACATTTTCAAAGTAGACGGGGTAAAACTTTTTTTTACATCACCATTAGCCCCCAAATAATTTTTAAAGGTGCGTCTAAAATCGTGAAAAATCAATTCCTTTAATAGCCTTTATTTCATAATGTAAAACAAAAATTAATAAATTACTTCTAATGTTGGCATGTTAATATAATTAATATAATAAATACATACGTTTACACTAGACTTCATAAAAAGGAACTATACTCCATTGGTCACCATGAAACAGGCAGCCGCCTAGTATGGTGTAATGTATCTACTCCATGTAAATGTCTCCATTAAATATCATTTATTTTATAAATAAATAAGTAAATAAAAATTCGTAATAGATATATTAATTGTTTTTGTGTTTAATTCGGAGAACTCAGTATTTTTTTTTTAAATTTAATAATTTCATTATTAAGTTTTGCAAGTATTTTTAGTTTTTATTATTGTGTCAGCTATTTCGGCGTTCAAGGCCATTTTCGAAGATATTTACTATACTTTTTGACGAAAAAAAAATCATTAGCTTCAGGTGAGCAAATCCAAAATTAAGTTTTATATGAAACAGACCGCGCAGCCGTTCCTCTTAAAACACTTTGTTATATTGGTACCATTGTATTTGGAACATCTGACGTCACGTGTGTATTCTGTTTTTCGATATTGTTTTATATTTTAAAAACCTTTTTTTTTCTTCGGTGAAATTTAAACTTCATTAGGGTTACTTTCAACTCTACAATTTTTGTTCAATTAAAAAAAAAGATTATTAATAACAGAAATTAGAGTCTTCATGAGCAAACCAATTGTCAATATGGATATTTTATATAATCTTAATGGTCAATACTATTATTATTCTTCGAGTTAAAATTTCTAAAAAGGTATATAATGTTATTACTTATGTTAAGTTATGGTTCACTATGAATAGAATATAAAATTATGTACGTGAAAGCTCAGCCTTATTCTGAAATTTGGCATTCTAATTTAAAAACTGAACGGCCATAGATTTGGAGCATTTTGGCGGAAATGAAACATTGAAACTTCGAAAATTATTTTAACTTAATTTTTTTTATATTAGGCTAAGCGAAGTGGGAGGGAATGAAGTTTGGAAGGTTAAGGCGGGGAATTGCCTGGATACTCAGATCTGGTCACTCATTAATTTAAATCTATACAAATGATCCTATCATAATTAATTACGAAAATATCTTATCTCAAATAACTATTTAGTCAAATGCATAGATGACGCTACTAGGGATGTGAAAAGTTCAATATAAAATAAAGTACTCTTGTATCAACCACTCTTTGTAAGGTTAAATGGAAAGCAATCCGTTGGTGAAGCCGCGGGCGTGAGTTCAATCTCCGGATACGAGTATATATATGTTATTACAAAATTCCTGACCACCACACGACGGCTGTAAATATTCGCTTCAACTCTATAGAACGAGCAAACTCTAACAATACTCGTAAGATAAAGATTCTATCAAAAAGATATATCGATAATAACATTCATAATTATAATTGGAAATTACTTCTAGAGGTAAACGACTGTTTTATTATTTATTCAAAAATTAAAAATTATTTTGATGACTTGTACAAAAATAGCATAATTGTGATAAGTAAAAATCTAAAACACGGCCTTTTGCCAAAGGTGATTGAATATCTAATAATTGAATAAGATTAAAAAAGAGACTTTTGTATTAACGTCGGAAAAATGCTCCAACAAACAGATACTATGATAAAGAATATATGTGTTTTAGAAATGTTTTAAGTAAATTCTTAGTTAAATTAAAAACTACGTTCTATTGTGATAAATTAAAAAAAATCTATTTCCAATATTTAAAAAAAAAAACATGGGAGGAGTTTAATAAAATTTTGGGACTGAAATGTAAAAACTACTGTGACGAAGTTGTCTCCAAATATGTGATCAAAGATCGAACAAAATAAAATGTAACTAATGATTTTGTTGATTATTTCTCTGAAAGTGTTTACAATATGTTACATAAGTGCAACTACAGGACATCTGGGTTTGAACCGGAGGGTATGCCTTAAAGCATGTACCTATCAAGAGCCACAGTGGCTGATAGAAAGCATCGTTATGCAAATGAAAAGCTCTTCTCCAGGAATTGATAATATCAGGATGAGTGATATTAAAAAATATATATTTTAACCTTAGATCCCATTTTAATCCATTTTGTTAATGGAATCTAATAATAATTTTGTCTAAAATATTTTTAAAAAAATTCCTGACGAATTAAAATGTAGTATTATCAGTCCAAATAGTATTTTACCATCACTCGACAAAATTCTTGAAAAATACATTCAGTTAAAATTAGTTCAATATTTGGAAGATCTTTCCATTATTGATACTGATCAAAACGGTTTTAAATAAAAGAGCACAGAATTGCTACTTCAAAAGTTTGCCAGCCTAATAAATAATGAGTTGAATTGTAAAAGACGTACATTAGTTGTATTTATAAATTATTCCAAGGCTTTTGATATTATTGACCATTTTAAATTACTTAAAATACTAAAAATCATAGGAATTAGAGGAAAATTTCTAAATCTCTTAGAAAATTACTTAAGCAACCGATGTATTAAGTAAAAAAGGGAGTTTATGGCAGGCGTTCCTCAAGGTTCTATATTAGTTCCAATTTTGTATATTATGTATGTATCATTCATTAAATACATTTATAGACATGTAAAGCACATTGTGTATGTGGATGATACTGCTTTGGTAATCAACTTTCTAGCAGTGATTTGCAAATATGTTTGGAGCTTTTACAAGAAGACTACATTGAATTTTTAAAATGGTATCATGACTCTGGATTAATTATAAATGCAAAAAAATAAAACTAAATTAATGCACATAAGATCCCCAAATGCAAAGGTATATATTACACCTGAAATAAAAACACATACTTCAGATTGTTTACACCATGGCATTCCTGCATTGTGTACATGTGAACATGTTGAACTTGTGAAAGAATATGTTTATCTACCACAGGTGTCATTATTAATTGTTTATTCAAGTGGGATTTACAAATAAATATGGTTTGTGTACGACTAAGATCAATTGTTAGTAGATTATTTAAATTAAAATTCTTGCTTTCGTTGATGTGTTCATTTTTTTAATATATTTTTGTAGAAATATTTTAGAGTAAGATTCTTGAGATATATTTTTGTTATAAGTTTGTTAAATTTGTTTGTATTTTATATAGACATATTTTTTAACCTTGTCTGTAAATTTTTAGTTTTAAATAACAAACTCCCGTTAGACAAACCACAAAAAAGTAGTTTATCGGGACTTTTTCATTGCATTTTTTTCTTTTGTAAAATGTAAAAAAAAAAAAATGCAATGTTTGTCATTTGCCTATACTTGACATTATTATTTTTAAGTATTCTGTATATTCCTGATGGGGAGAAAACTTCGCTTTCGAATCATGGTGATATATATTAATAAAGTGATGATTACGTAGTATTTTTTAATTAATTCACTTTTATATTTATACATGTGTTACGAAAATATGTAAATTAAATTCCAACTGTTTAATTGCCCGTGTTTAACGTTCCTACCACATTCTCAGAAATCTCAGTTAATCAAAACTAACTAGTATTAAAGCAAACTGTCTTCTAAAATTAAATTAGTTTTAACAGCGTTACAACTGCCGTTGCCAGGCGTTCTCGCTGGAAAGGGGTGGCTTTACGTTACTGGCTACTTATCACTCGTTGTGTCGATGTCATGGAGGTATTAATATGTTAACACTGGAGGGAAAAACAGATAGAAGTGTGTTTGGAAACTGAACAAATATCTAATCATTGAAGAAGATAATATTAACATAAACCTAAATGAAAGATGAAACCGGATAAAAGGACTGAGAAACTAAAAATATTTCAGTCGCATCTGGGACCGAACTCAGGTCCTCTGCCTATCCGGGGCAACGCTCAACCGACTTAGCTAATGAGACCAGTTCAATTTGTGTCATCTTCATCGATATCATATCTCAAATTCAAGATTTGTGAATATTATCTTCCATTGTTTAATCTCATATTATTGGCAGCTATTTTTATGATGTTTCCAAAGTTCTACCCGAACTCAATTGCAAACTTAAACAGTGTCTCGGATTTACATCCGACTTTTTATTTATATGAGACATCTATTGACTTTTTGTAAAAGCCTAAATAATTCAATTTTTAATGACACAAATTGAACTTGTCTCATTAGCTAAGTCGGTTGAGCGTTGCCCCGGATAGGCAGAGGACCTGGGTTCGAGTCCCAGATGCGACTGAAATATTTTTAGTTTCTGTCCTTTTATCCGATTTCATCTTTCATTTAAGTTATGTTAATATTATCTTCTTCAATGATTAAATATTACGATGAGGTTCTTAAATCTCAAAAATACATAATAATTAAAAATTGAACAAATATCCCCTAGATGTACGATCTATACCGATTTGGTATGTAAAAACGTGTTTTGGTCAATTTACGTAAAAAAACGATTCCTAGGAGTCCTAAGCCCAAATAGCTCAATGGATACGATAATATGCTCAAGAAGTAAATTAGAGATTGGAAAATGTTTAACGAAATTAGATTATAGAAGATGCACCTTTGAAAATGATGGATCGAGAAATTTTAATGGTAGTATCCCTAATGCAACCAATTTAAATGTTATAAAGAAAATCGCTAAAAAGTTTCACTACTCGGAAGGATAAGAAGTATTAAGAGGATATATCACTGCAGAATCCCGTAAAAATATGTATATTGCCATTATTGTTTCTGATATTAATTATTATACCAGTATTTTGTTCTTGTCGAACGTGGAGGACTTTAGAAAACTTGCAAAATAAAGTCACGAGTATAATTGTAAGACGTAACAAATATTCCAAAATTTAAAAACAAAAGTTTTTTTTCATTTTTTTTTCTGGTTTCACTCATCAAGGGTGTTCTTGGCCATCATTTAAAATTGTAGAGAGAGGGAAGGCGAATTTTTATATTAATTTTATTTAAATTGGAAAATATCAAATTTAGTCGAGTTCAAACTTATTCACAAAATATGAGATGTTGAACGGAAGGGAGGAAATTTTAGATATGGCTTTATAGAAGAGAGGATATTTGAATAGAGAGGGTCAGAGGGACAACCGTGTGATTTAATGTTCCCACTTTTGGACCACAGAAAGCGCAATCTGAGGAGTCAAGGTCGTGAATTTTAAAAAGGTGGGAGGGAACGAAGCAATGTCCAATTCTCATTCGAATAGTGATGAAATTGTTTTTTGGAAAAAATGGGGAATTGTTGAAACCACTTTTTGATGGGACAACCTTCTAAATTTAGCCATAGTAGACTCCCTTGGATTGACTAGCAATATGTCAATGCTCTGTTCAAACATTGCGGGATTTCTCTTTAAGGACGGCAAAAATGTAAGACAAGGATAAATCTAAAAAGATCTAAATTAATTATCTTGTAAACAAATTGTATACTTAAATGTGATTCTTTTTCGTAGAAATCAATTACTTTGCTGTTTGAAATGCTATGATAAAATAGAAAAAAGTGTTTGTTTTGTCTTTTAATAGTTTTTATTTTTAAAATTAACCGCTAACAAGTTCAACACAAACATAATAACTTTAAAAGAAGAAAAAATGAAATAGGATCTCATTTTCGAAGGAAGTGAAAATCACAAAACTCATTACTGTATGGAGCGGTGTAGATTTTCCAAGAAATATTGACTAATAGAAAAAGCGGAAAATGTGTAGAAATTTGAGAAAGAAGTGACGAAATACGAAATAAGTGTAATGTTTAATTTTGTAATCTGAATTTTTTTATTGTCACTCAAATAGGTATTTTTTTATGAAAGATGTTAATATTAGAACATGTGTAACCATTGAACGTAATATACTATTTTAGGTGAAATAAATAAATACATTTTAACAGAAGTAAGGGAAAATTGAATGTGCTTCAGGCACATAGACTTTTATATCGGTTAATATTCGAAATAGTGTTGGGCGTATTTCTGTGACCGAAGTTAGCTTGATTGGGTTCAAGCATCAGCATTCTTTCTTGAGCAGATAGTAGCAGATGACCGGCTAGTAGCCGAATGGTCAAATGCGCCGCGTTCCATCTGGGGGTTCGCGGGTTCAATTCTCTGACATTTAAGGGTATTATCAGGTTACTCGGTTCCATGAAAATTCGGTACAGTGATAAATCTGCGCACTTTTGAAAATTGATATGGTCATTAAAAGGAAAAAAAAACTAGCCAAAAACCACTTAAGTTAGAATAAATGGACATACCTTAACGTACCATTTCGACAACTGGAGGCAAAAGTCACGTGACACAAATTTTGGCACTACTCTAATTCACTGTTGTCCAGGTGATTTTTATCTTGTGGTTTTTACTGCGGTAAGCAAATTATAAAACATTTATAAAATAACTTTAAATTAACTGTAAATTTTGGGTTTTGAATAATAAGTCCCGTTAGACAAACTACAAAAAAGTAGTTTATCGAGACTTTTTGCAATGCTTTTTTTTGTAAAATGCAAATAAAAAATAAATAAATTCAAATAACACTAATACCTACAACGCGGATAACCTCGATAAATTGTAAAACAGAAGAAAGTCAAACTTAATACTTTAACAAAATATTCGGTTTTTGTATACAAGCCGAACCTTTTTACTTATTTACTGTTTTACTTCAATTGGCAGCACGCCTAGCTCGCCCCCCTTAGTTTTGTTTCTTTCCTTTACCTGTTATGACATCTCTATGTATTATTTGCTCTGTACAAAAACCTAATCTAACCTAACCTAGTTAAGCAAAATTTTTTTACCATAATTTTTCATGAATTTATATCACTTTTCAAAAGTCTGCCGAATTGTCTGGTAACCAGTTATTTTTATTTAAAAAAAACCAATTTCATAGGAAGTCGATGGGTTTTTTTACTGACATTAGCAACATCATTATCCTTTCAACTCCGTGTAGATCACACTTCTGGGGATTTTGTGTTCAGTGGTAAAAGGCGTGTTAAATCAACAGCGTCTAGAAAGTAATGCCATAATTAACTTAACAGCTTGCTAACAACAGCTGAGTATGCAAATTCAATAAGAAGCATTCAACTCTAAAGTACCGACTTACTAAATATTCACACCAAACGACGTGCGTAAGTCTTTCATAATATGTTGAGTGACTTATCAATTTAGTTTTGGGACAAAATTTGGGTATTATGTAAATTCGTAATATTTCGTGTTTTCAGCAGATTTGTATATTATATGTTCAATGTAGAGGTACGATTAAAGGAGAGTGGGATTATTAATTAATTCGAAATAATGATAAAAACTCAAACTCAATGCGATAAACATAATATTTTTAGAGAGAATAATATTTTCAGTTCCTTTAGATCTAGGGAAAAATACACATATAACCCCTCGAGTCCTTTTTGTTCCCGATGGGGAACTGGTAAATAGAAAACAGTAAAGTTTTTTTCGTTCTTCTTGTTCCTTTTATTTTATTTTATTTCCTGCATAAAATAGGCAATATGCCCAAAACTTTCATGTTTAGATAGCAATAATAACCAATAAGTACAATAAACAACAACAAAATTTAATTCGCAATAATGATAATAAGAGTGAAAAAGAAGTGAAAGGTGGAAAACATATTATAAATTAGGTGTATAAACTAACTTCTTATTGTCACCTGTGCTGATGGTACACTATTTTTGTACTCAATAAAGGGCATTATCACATTATCAATTTGATATTAATGGTAAAAAAACATTTAAGTGATTAATTGTGTAACAATTATTATTTTTATAAACAATAATTATTAATCTAAAACACTCATCCAAATTGAAAAAACCTTCCGAGCAAAGATAAATGTCGCCGGCAGGACTCGAACCCGCACCCTTCTAATGTCCGGTCAGATGCTCTAAAGATGCTCTATTTGCTCGGAAGGTTTTTTCAATTTGGATGAGTGTTTTAGATTAATAATTATTGTTTGTAAAAATAATAATTGTTACCCTTTGCGCTATGCACAAAAAATCTTGTCTTAAGTTTTTAAGAACTTTAGTTTATCAATTGATTAATTGTGTCATTAAAAATGTCTATTTCATTATTAGAGCAGTTTTTGTAATTTCTCAATATCCATGATATCTTTTTGTACTCAAAGTGCACAAAAATACTCTATTTGCTATTAGGTATTTGTTCCCCATCGGGATCAAAAGGGATTCGAGGGGTTGATATTTATTTATTTACACTGGGTTTTCACAGATGTTCAGATGATTATATGAGAATAATACAGTTACAAAAATCAGTTAATATACACAAATTACACAAAATTACAAATAATCAGACAAAGAATACCTAGATAAAATATAGAATTACAAAAATTCTTTAAGAGGAAAATTAATTATGTAATTATTAAGGCTGCGCGGCCTGTTTCATACAAATCTTAATTTCGGATTTGAGCCCAAAATAGTTATTAACAACTGACGGACAGTGAAAAGTTAAAAGAAAAATCTAATCTAGTATCTAGATGACTGAATTATTTTGTGTAAACAAATTAAATCAATCATTTACCTTCTATTTTTAATTGAATTAATGTTGAAGTATTCAAGACGTACGTCGTATGGTATAAGATAGTCATGTAAACCACATTCAAAAGATAACATTCTTACTATTTTTTTTTACAGGTTCAATGTTTTCATATTTGTACTAATTCGTATAATATGGAAAAGAGTAACATACTATTATTTGTATTGAAGGAATTTTTTTCTCCCTTTTTATATTTTCTATTGAACTCACAATAAACCGCCACTGAAAAAAATTATTTACTCTTTTACCGTACACTTGGCCTGAAGCATTATGAATATTACTTTAGGCTAGGTATACGGTACTTTTTTTTGGACTCGACTGTCATGACAGGATCAACATTATAAGATTTCCGAATTCACTGAAAAAGGTTTTTCCTGAGTTTCAATAGGACAATGTACAATAGCTCTGCTATTACAGACGTTCACTTGATGTTTGACAAATTGTAATTAAGATTTCAATATCAATCAAAAACATTATCAAAATGATTGACAACGAGTCGTGACAGTTTGGAGTTTCAATAAAGTCTCCAAAGTGATTGAAATAATATGACAAAATTCAACACTTTCAACAGTCTTTTTTAAAAATTAATATTTTCTAAGAAACTAAGATATTCTTATTTAAAATTTTATGAAAAATATTAAACTATAAAATAAATTTTGAAATAAAATAAAAGCGCGTGCTAAATAAGGAGAGTATTTTGATGTTTTATATAATGTTACAGTGTATTAGCAATATGATATATTTATGGTTGCGCTGGTCACGGTTCAACTTGGATAGCCTTAAAGTTGATTTGCACATTAATATTAACCCTAAATAAACCTACCCAATTGTAACCCATACCTAGTCCATCGACTTGCCCGCATCATTGTTGTCTGTGATTTCGTTCATTACGCATTAATTCGCACCCGCAACCCGCTGCAACATTAGTGTTGTGTTCGCCACCGCCATGGTATTTTGTATTGTGTGATCCTTCTGCAGATGAATATCGTCTGTGTTTTACGTTGAACTATTATTCATTATTTATGTGCTCAAGTGTATCGACAGTCAAAGAAAAGGCTTGTGTATAAATAAGGAACAGGGTAAGTCTTTGGATCCCATCTTATCCTTCCAATTTTACCCCTACATATTTGAGAAAGTCAATTATAATTATTTAAATTGTGATAACGATAATTTATCAACCAGCGCACCCAGTTAGCATTGTGATCTGTGTTAGGGTTAATAAATTAGTTTATAATGTTCACAGGATGCATATTTTATGGTTTAGTTATCACTTGGTAGGGATTTTAAATAATAGAGACAAATAAAACATAACGCATAATCTAAGACTTAGAAAGAGAAAACAAAATAAACCTAGTTACAGTATTACTGATAACACCTCTATTCTCAAAGGCGTAATTTAATTTTTATTTTCATTTTAATAACTTCAAGACATTTTTACAAAATTTAACACAAAGAGTCCAGATAAACAATTTTTAATAGTTTTACTAACGGCTGCTTGTCATTCAAAACATTAAAATAAATTTACAGTTAAGATACTTACATATTATATCTATGTAAAATAAAATAAAGCAAAAATAACACACTTAAATCTCTATAACATGCATATTTTATAATAATCTTACTCAAAAACATAAATAGCAACGATAAATCGTAAATAAAATAATATTTCCTAAATTCTCCTAAAAATCCTTGTATTAAATAATAAATAGGTTCTTTCAGCTAGCCGAGTCTTCAGTATAGTTTTATTTGAAAACAATTTTCAATTTCGGCAGGTTTCAATGCCTAGGAATCGTGTAATCTAACGTTTTTTGTCCATATTTGTTTGTATGCTTGGAAACTATTAATCCTTATTAAAATTGTGACGACTGCGTCAATTTCTAAGATACGCTACAATCTCAGACTATCTATTGAAACTGTAAAGTACTATTATTATTTACCAATGAAAGAAATAATATTATTAAAACTCTCAGATAGAATACTTGTTTCTGACTTACCTGTTATTTTTAATGGTATTATAGACAGCCCTGATTCACTTAACTTAATTAACAATTATATTACAAATAGAGCTACCCAATCAAAAAGAAATAATTCAACAGCAATGTCAGGACTGAGTCATTTAAAAATTAGCTTGTATCTGTACTTCATGCAGAAGGTAATACTCTTCAGATGTGGCAGATATTAAGCTCAACTACAAGGAATGCAAATAAAGAATATAAAAGCCTAAATTCTTAATAATTACCAACAAGAGACGTGTCTGGGGACCTGTTACGACATTTTAGACGTGTTAACCTTAAGAATGAATCCATATTTGAGTGTATTTTGTGTTTTGTATATTTCCCCACCTTCCTCTCCCCCTCCACACAATACCTTCAGCCTCACAACATTCCCCAATTGGGGATGCCATAGTCTCACTGGCTCCAGACGGTTGGGAGCAGTTGGGACTCTTGTGCGGCAGTCATATAAAAAAACCGATTTTAAAGTTTTGATAATATTTTTGAAAATATGAAGAGTTAAGTTATTTTTTTTACAATTATGCGTATTTAATATAGTTGTATGAAAATTAAGGAGTGGGGTGCAGTCCATAAAGGGTGAAAAGTTGTACCTAACCTATGAAAACGAAACATTAAATATTTCTTTTTAAATCACAAATAGTGATCAAAGTGTATTTTTTCCACGAATTTTGTAAGAATGAAATTGTATGGCCATTTATCCAGTTGACCACAACGATCAGTGAAATAATAAAATTGCCATTTTTAAATATTCAATGCACAATTCATAGCCCTACTTAAAAAATTATTGACAGCCTGTCTTTTATCATAGAGCTATAATGGAAGAAATCTTCCCAACAAGCCCTCCATTGATATGCTCGGTGTAACCCTAAGTGACCAGATCAGGTATTGGGGCTCCATCGAAGCCAGAGTAAAGTTAGTCTTTCAGAAGCTGGGGGTATTGTACAGAGTCCACAGATACTTTAATATTACACAACTGCTGATCCTGCACAAATTGCAAGTGCGCCCCATTGTACAATTTGGCAGCCACCTCTGGTCGGGAGCCCCAAAACATCTGAAATAAATCCTTGACTCTCTGCAGAAATGGGCGGTCCATTTTATCAAACGGATTGCAATCTTTGAAGCACAGACGTCAGGTGGGAATGCTGTCTTTGTTCTACCTGTATTTTAAGATGTAGGTGGTAGATGCTCTGAGGAACTAGCGTCATTGATCCCTTGAAGCACCGGCGGATAGTCGGAAAAAACGCTAAACGCGCGCCCAACATTTGTATATGGTTGACGTTTGTCACATGAAAACGGGTCGCTTCTACTACTCGTTCTTTTGTTCAACAGCTCGACTGTGGAATGATCTGCCGGCCTCTGTGTTTCCTGCATACTACAACATGGGTCTCTTTAAGATCCAAGTTCACTCCTTTCTATCCTCTAAAATACCCCCCACACAGCATCCCCAAAGATGATATGGGCCTTGAGAGAAATGATTTCCTACACTGACTCCTGTGTGGTTTTAAAAATAAAATAAATATATATATATGTTTATTGTATATATGTGCTACTGCAGTTAAGTCTCTAAGTCACGATAACGTACATAAGAAAAATTAATTCTGCCACTGTTCGCCTTTGTTGCAAATTATATTGAATTATACATATTTGTTTGTGAAACATTTAAAATACTTTAAATACTTTGTATTTTGTGAATATCATCTATACTATCGATGTACCTACCTACAATAATAAATTTCACACATTTGTTACAATTCTAAATGAGTTTTTATCACAAAATATGTAAGAGCCCTTAAAGGACGTACACAATATAATAAATAAATAAGGTATGTAAGGTAAATTGCTGGATTTAGATATACTTTATTTAAGTTTGGAATTTGACCACCGTGGCAAAAGAATGTCTATAAAATTCACAGTTGGCGGTCACGCGTGGGTGTAAAAACATGAGGTCGCTAAGTATTTGGTAGGTCATTAAAACTAAGTTTGTCAGCATTTCCCAAAAGAACCGGTTTATTCTTAAGGCGTCGATTTCAATAATTCATAAGGTGCAGACTTTAAGGCTTACGCGTGAAGTTTTATCAGAAGCCGGCCTCTGTTCGGGGAATCAGTTCTGTAGACCTCTGGGGCTTATCTTCCCGGGATGAGGGATGTATATCAGTAGTAGGTGAGGAGGCTGTGGATGTGTGGATGGAGGCCGGTGGCTGTAGCAGCGACCACTGAGGCTGTATATCACTGGTTCCGTTTCCGTTCAGAGCTTCCATTAATGCCCATCCTTCTAACTCTCAATTCCGGTAGCAGGGCTAGCGAAAGTTAAAGTTTTAAAACCATTCGTGAAAATAATAAAAAAATCTTTGGATTTTTTATCTGAATAAATAACATAACTTGTAGAAAAAACATGTGAATTCCTCTTGCGGATAAAATGCCTAAAACTTTTAAAACTTTAAAGTCTCTTTTGTTCCCGATCGTGAACAAAAAAACTTCACGCGTTAAAAATTAATTATTGCATTTTAAATCACTACTGCCTGGGCGTTGGAGAAAATCCCTGCTGAGGATGAACGGACACGAGAGTCGGTAGCTATATCGACGACCAAACAGGACCTAAGGTAGCATCCTCACATATTATTGACTGAACCCCACGGGAGATGCTGTAGCGGATGGCGCTTTCGAAGTATCGTCATAGACTTCGCTGAAGATGATCGTGGGAATCGGTGAACATCAGGACTGGAGCTGCCTTGCCTGATGCTGAGGAGAAGAATCTGTCCACAAGAGCCATCATTTATCATTTAAACCGTTTAATTTTGAATTCATACTCCTCTCTACTCTTATCTTTTCTTTAAAATGTTGTCGGGGTTTTTTAGAGCCAATAAATATTATGTTTAAATGTGAATAGGGTTTTATTTCCAGTATCATGCTTTATATCCAAATTTTCCCGCACTTCATCCATCAGATTCACCCACGAATACTGAGATAAAGTCGAACAATAGCAGGAGATGTTACAAGGGCCGTTTTCGTGGGAAAATAACCAAATCACTGGACGCGAATGTGGACATATTCAATCAATAGAACACATCCTACAAGAATGTCTCCTTCATCAGTTTCCCTATGGCATATCTGTGCTAAGGTAAGTGACTCCCGATCCAGTCGACTGGCTGAATAATCTCAGCATCCAACTATGACCATCACTACCTCTCCAGAGTTCGCACCCAGGCGTCGTGAGTTCAATTCCCCGCCTGGCTAAGTCTTCCATCGCGATACAAGCAACATTTCCGCTTAGTGCGATGGTAGGAGAACTTATTAA
This sequence comes from Halesus radiatus, assembly GCA_022606495.2. Classification (NCBI taxonomy): domain Eukaryota; kingdom Metazoa; phylum Arthropoda; class Insecta; order Trichoptera; family Limnephilidae; genus Halesus; species Halesus radiatus. Next base: position 71,248 of record JAHDVE020004761.1, on the reverse strand, counting down.
ATATTGTCAATTATTTGTAACCCGGTAAAATATGTCTTTTTATTTTTATTTTATTCATTTAAACATCTGTATACTTACGACAATAATGTCTTTATGAAACGTCACTGACAAACAGACGTTTTGTATTTCTAACGCCTATTTATTCTTTTTAGTAAAAATGGAAAAAGAAGCGTAAAGGTTGATCGAATTTGAAAATTTTATAAATGTTTTGTGTAAATTTTCAAAGGAATTTTCTTTACTGAAGTAGAATAACAAGATTGAGACTTTCTGTATACAAGCAATTTACCTTTGTGAATACTATATTCTCATCTACATTCGCAGTAATTCCCGTTAAAGAAATCGAAAAAACTTTGACAAACCACACTAATACATAAATAAATTTACCCAAGAATTAAACATAGCAACAAAATATCACTCGTTTTGTTTATATGTTGACTGGTAAAATCTGAATAATGTCAAGTAAAAAATAACTTTGATAAGTCAATTTGGTTGCTTCTCTCGTGCTTTACTTCCACTGGGTATACAACGGAAGGGCGAATGCAGGTAACGCAATCAATGGAGGACTCAGTGAAGTAGTCACTAATAACAAGTTGTCAAGGTTAGCCTTCACAGCGAATCTCTGATTCATCTCGGTATGGAAAGAGGCAAGAAATTTGCAAAAGAAGGACCATGTAAAGCAGATAGTCCGGTGGAGGCCATATATGTATATTACCTTATATATGTCCTGAAAAAATCCAGTTCAAGCTCTGCTGGATGGTATTTAAGTCACTTAACGGAATGGCTCCGGCTTACTTATCAGAACTGTGTATTCCCGAAAATACCAACTCACGGCAGTCCACCGTTAGGTCAGCAGCGTCATCAGCTATCGGCAGGATGAAGAAACCAAAGCGAACACCTAATACTAAGTTCGGGGATCGTGCTTTCGGAGTGTCAGGAAAGCCTGGAATGAACTGCCGCATAACTTAAGAATTATCAAAGACTAACAGAATTCAGAACTAAACTTAAAACACATCTTTTCAGACAATCGTATCCATAAATTGAAGAAATTCACCTGTAAATTGCTTAGCTAGGCTAGCCGGTTAGTACTTACCTAAAGTCATTAAATAATAAAAATTAAAAAAAAAAAATTGAAAATTCACGCATCGGTGCGCAAATGCGTCCACAGCCCGCAACACTGTAATAAAAATAAATAAAAAAAATGTTAATATTTATTAAAAGCTTCTTACGCTTCTTAAGGTAATTTTATAGATATTTTCGAGTCCTAAAATTCTTTTTATGAATACTTTCCAGTCCTAAAAATTATAAGTATTTCAATAAATATCAACTCTTCTTGTGCCACCAATCATCTAATAAATGTAACATCAATAGAAAAGGAGCAACAAATAACCATGTAAAACTATCATCTCTATCAATAATTTTTTCTAATAAAACTGTGTTCATCTGAAGCGACCTGCCAGGTAAGTATGTTTTTCTGTATCTATTTGTACATAATTAGTTAATAAATATTTGTACAGCGCCCTTGAGGTGATTTTTCACAAAAACGGCGCTATAGAAATCATTCAACTATTATTATTATTATTAACTAATATAGAGTTATACAATTAGAGGCACTACGTCGCGTTATAGAGAATATTTCTTCCTTGCACGTTCCATCAAGTTTTGTCGAGGGGCGAGAGCAGAGATCTTTCCGACATTCGCCGAGCGCACGTAGCGCTTTAGAAGTTTTGCATTATTTGAAACGTATTTGCAAAAATAAACCACAAGGTTTTTTTCTATTGTAGGAAGATATCACTTTGTGGTTATCCATTATAGTTAAATGAAACAATCAATCATTGTTTTAACCACTTTTCTTTTTAACGCCGACCGGCTTCGTAACAGCCTACTGACAGTTCCACGGATATATTTAACATAATATTATTATATTTTGCAAAAAAACGTACGTGTTCTTGCAATAACTTAAATGAAATGGAAGCACACTTTCCAACGTCAGTTTTACAAAACTTGCTGGCGACGTTTTTTCAGTTACCCAACATACAGCACAATGGAATTTCGATATTCCACACGTCAACCGCAGTCAACGGTCATTGGTTAACTTGAGTGGTGGAATAGAGAGATGGATGTTCAACATCCAACTTAGTGGAACCACGTTTTTTTAACAGTGCCTAATCTAAATATGTACATCTATGATGACTGATGACTATGTAAGGCTTGTTATGTAGGCCTATGAAAGCGCTTAGAGGGTTGTCGGCAAATAAATTATGTGTTAATTTACTATGAAACCGCCAGTTGCCATTAGTATGTAAATGCCTTTAATAAATGGGGTAGGAATATAAATTACAGTACTTACGAGTAAGTACCTTTCATAATAAGAATATTTCTAGTAAAAATCGTACTTACGAGTAAGTACCTTTCATAATAAGAATATTTCTAGTAAAAATCGCTTTAACCACTGTTTCATAAACATAACCAAATAATTGGTTTTTAAATGCATTCTTCTTTGGTATTACGTAGTCACCTTCATCTACTCTCCACATAAACTCAAACGTAAATTAATATCTGTGTACACATACGAAGGAGTCGATTGTATGTGGTCGAATCACCTTGGTTGCATTTAGTTAAATCAATTTAATTATTATATTATTAATTAATTATAATTAATTTATCATTTTAAAAACATTATCAAATTTTCAATTTAATAATAATGTAATGATTTGTATAGCGTCTTTGTGAAAATTCACCCCACGACCACTGTACAAATATTACTAGGGTTACTTACTTACACTTACTAGGGTTTATCTTATTCTGAACACAAACAGATACAAAACATTACATTTGTTTTGAAGAGTTTTATCCACTATGTGCATATGTTACTTAATTTTATTTATTTGCTACCAGTTTTGATACATCCTTGCCAGGCAGGTCACTCCAGATTAATCCGTTATATTATTCTAAGGTTTTAGCTTGAGAAGATATGATTTTGCACTCATAGGAAACAAAATTAGAAAACACTGCACATTGCATCTATTTTTAATCTTCTTTTTGCGCGATGTTGCAATCCCTTTGAGTTATCAATTCAAATCATTATGGGACTGTTAATTATTACTACGTCATATTAGGTTTTAGAGAGTTTTTTAACGAAAAAACACATATGAAAATATTAAAAAAATAATACATATACATAAACAACAGGAAAATGGCATAAATAAATGTACAGCCTCGAAACATGCAGATACACTAGAAATACAAAACGGTGTTTTAGAGGACGCCTATCAGAACAGAGTTGGTATCTATAATAAATGGTTTTCCAAATAGCATTTTTAAAAATAAGATTTATTTTCGAGTTTTGTTAGAAAGGCAATTGTGTCAATTCCTCCGACAACTTGTTATAGCGGGCGTAGGCAATGTATTTCAATGATTTCAGCCCGTATTTTGTCGAGTGTATTTTTGATATGCGTAGTTTGTGGTGTTGTCGTGTATTATGATATTTCAAGTACTATTTTTGTTGCAGTTACATATTTTGTTATTATGAAGTTTTTTTTTTTAATTTTGAAATTACAACATTTAAAAATACATGTTTTTTATTTTTTTATTACTTATGTATAAAAAAACAAAGAGTATCCATATTTTGTAGTAGGTATGCAATGTCCATTTTTATTGAAATGTTGCTTGAAATTTTTGTAGCAGCGTAACCTGAAGTGTCCAGATCCGAATAATCAAGAACTGTCCAACCTTTCTCACTCTCTTCTCCTTTACCCCCCCCCCTCACTTACTTCAGTTTTGCATCATTCCACAAATAAGCATTCCATTTTCCCACTTTTTCCAGGTATTTGGGACTCTTCCACGATATAAAAAAAATTAGCTCAATCTTTTCATACCTGTTTATCCACTTTACATAAAAAAAAATATTGTCTACTTTACAAAAGCTAAGAAACTAGACGGCCTTTTAAGGGGGACGGGGATGTCGGAAAGGAATTCTTTATTCATTTTAAATAATGATAATACTATTACGTAATACAAAACAGTACAAAAAAATTGTTTTTAGAGAGATAAATATTTATTACGTATTTTTAAAAAATTTACATAATATATTATAGCATTTATCAACATCAAATAAGAATCATGACCTATTTATAACTATCCTACGTATGTTATTCAACATAATTTAAAATGTTGAATCTCCTCAAAAAATACATTGAAAGTTTTTTTTTTAAATGCCGAGAATAATTTACACCAACTTGTTTTTTTAAAATGCGGATTACAAAACTTTGGTTATGTTTATTAAATTATGTACCGGGTATGGATTAAAATTGTTTTCCTCCATTTTAAAAAATTATTTTAACATTATAAAAATTTTGTAGCACGGTTTTAAAGGGCATATTTCAGAGTTGACGTTGATAAACGCTAAGCACTAGTAAATAAAAAAAAAATCATAATAAATATTTTTCTGCTTAACAATGTTTATTGTACTGCGTAATAACGTATTATTTAGAATTAACACAGATGGTAGCCAATATGAGGAAAATAATTGAAATATGGTGTTATTGATTCTGAAGAGAAATATTTTCACAAGAATATTCCCCAATTCTTAGTATGTTCACACGACCAACAAAAATATAACAATAATAATAATTGGATGATTCGTGTAGCGCCGTTTTTGTGAAAAATCCCCTCAAGGGCGCTGTAACACATATGAGTATAACACATATAAATGCCGGGAAAACACATTATAAATGTAAGTACCTCACAGAATAAAGAATTTCAATTATTTTAATTAAATCGGTTTAACCGGAAACAAATTATTTTTAACATCGTCCAAATTAGAATTGGATGGGAGTAAATAAAATCATATAAGTAAGTCGTCACAGTGTGGATTAACTACAGTTTGAAAATGCCTTAAACGCCGAAATAACGCAAAATAATGAAAACTAAAATGCATAAATTATAGAATTCTAAGAATTAAACTAAAAAAAACAATTACTAAGGAAATATGAGATTAATATAAATGACGGAATTCAACAAGGTCTCCGTAGCTCAATTGATAGAAACGCAAATTTCGGATAGACTAGGTTTTAATTTACATTTCAGTGACGCTACCGTACATTTTTATTTTCTCTCTCCTTTTCTGTTAATCTTATTTTGGGAATTATTGATGTTATTTTCAACAATGAATAATCCCTGTCCTACCTCCCTCCCCCTTTAATGATAAAAATTTTCTCCCGCATAAATAATACATTCAATAATAGCTGCCATATTACTTATTAGTACCTACAACAGCACTTATTTTTGAAACGTAAAAAAAGGGCAGTAAAGTTCGCAGCCCTGAGCCCAAAAGTCTTAAGTCAGTAGCAACTTAAACAGCTTACTTTTCGCTGGAGTGTGATCACGAAAGTGAATAATGGAATACATGGTACCTACACGGGGAGTACTACCTACCACGTAATATATGGTACTTACCACTTATATGGTACTTAGGTAATACTTACGTGGTACCTAAAGTGGTACCTATGTAGTATCTACGTGTCATGTAGTTCCTATGTGGTATAACGTATGATACCTACGTGGCCCCTCACTTTGCTAGTACCCTCCTAGCAACTTCATCTACTTTCATCCGCCTCCCCTACCTCCTGTTTTACATCATGCCACACGCAATAGAGTAGACAGTCAGCGCTGCTATTCACATACTATGGCTTTCATTTTTTTAAATTATTATTATTATAGTTATTTTTATTTTAAATTACTTATTTTTTATTGTTATTACAACGGCGGGTATATAGGCATCCCCGGTGCAGTAGAAAAATGTTGGTGAATTTTATCAACATTCGAGGCCTGCATGAGAGAATGGAAAACTTGCCCAAAGTCATTTCTTGTAATATTTTGGAACGCCAAAATATTACAAGTATTACGAGGGTCACTTCTGTCTAGTGTTCAAGAATTAAAATAAATAAAAAATTAAATGGAGTTCGACGAATTAAACACAAAACCAATTAAAATTGTGTTCAACAGCCCAACTGTGGAAATATATGCCGGCCTATATATTTCCTCTCTCCTAGAACATGGGTCTCTTCAAGACCCAGTTTGACTCCTTCCTATCCTCTTAAAGATTCTCCACACTGCATCCCCAAAGATGACATAGGCTACGAGGGGAATTATTTACGCCAGGGTTACCCATATGACTGTCGAAAACTATTGTTTTATTATAACAATTTTTTTATAATTTTTTATTATTATTAATAATCCTTTTATAAGTATTTATTGTGTACATATTAATTTATTTATTATTATTTATAAAATACAAATTAAGTCCTACTTATTATTAAAATAACTGCCTCAACACAGGCTAGCCTAGTGAGGCGGGTTATGTGAAACTTCAACTATAACTGTTATTATTTTATTAATTGATAAATTAAAGTTCTTAAAAACTTAAGACAAGATTTTTGTGCATAGCGCAAAGGGTAACAATTATTTTTATAAACAATAATTATTAGCCTGAAACACTCATCCAAATTGAAAAAACCTTCCGAGAAAAGATAAATGTCGCCGACAGGACTCGAACCTACACCCTTCTGATGTCCGGTCAGATGCTCTACCGTTGAGCTACGTCGGCTTATCGCAAACCCGCCAAGTTAATCAATATATACTAGTGTTTCATTCAATAATTACTGTTTTTATTATATTTTCACCTGTAAACAACCAACTTTATTAGTATGAGAAAGGCTTGTAACGGCTAAATCCCTCAAATAAAGTTGGTTGTTTACAGGTGAAATATAATAAAAAAATGAGTGATAACATATTGATTAGCGAGTTTGACAAGCCGTGGCTCAGCGATGACCGGACATCAGGAATGCAGATGATGTTTTAGGCTAATAATTATTGTTTATAAAAATAGTTATTATTTTACTTTATAAACCACTGTACACTTATATTATTATATTATACATGTCTATTAAACAGGTGCTATTTTCTTATTATATACATGTATATATTAACAGAGGTTTTTCTTGTGAGACAGGTAAAGTAACATAACCCTCATAATAAGTTGAGATTGTACAGAAGAATAATAAAAAAAAAAATAATACATCTATAAAAATGCGTATCATAATTTTCTGTTGATTAGTTTTTCTGAAAAAATGAAAATGTTGTGTTAAATTCATATTATTTTTTATACTTTTTATTCAAAGTATGAATAAAGATATATCTTAATATTAACATACTACTAATTAACAAATCCATTAAATGTCAGTCTTTTAAAATCTTAAAATTTTGTCAACATCGCACAAAATCCTTGCTTATTAACTGTTCATAGTCAGTACCTGGCTATTCAAATCTGGTCACTAAACAGGGCTAATTTAATTTTAATTTGGTGCTTGACTAGGACTATATAATGCTAAGGGTATCAATCACTGTGGATAACAAGAATGTATTGTCTTAACCACAAATTTGTTTTATGAGTTTTGGGGAGTATGTTTACGAGGGATGGAAAGACTGATAGGGATATTGAAAGAAGGGTGACTGCAGGAAACTCCAAATGTTGTCCAAAGAAGCAAAGCTAGTAATCCACAATAGAGTGCTGATACCAACCGTGGTGTATGGCAGTGAGGCATGGAATTGGCAGAGGAAGCACGAAAGTAAATTGAATACCGTAGAAATGAGATCTCTGAGGCGAATGTGTGCTAAAACCATGAATGATCGTGTGAAAAATATTGAGATTCGTAAAGAATGCAAGGCTGATGTAAGCGAAATGAGGAAGATTAAGAAAGGGACGCGTAGATTGTTTGTGCATGTAGAGCGAATGAACGAAGAAATGAGTGTAAGGAAAACATATGACGCGAATGTGAATGGAAGAAGAAGCAGGGGACGCACGAGGAAGACATGGTACGATCGAGTGAATCAAATACTTGAGTCGGGCCATGTCAGAAGTCGGAATAATTGAAGAATGAATCAAGAAGTGTATGCCAAGATTGAGTTGTTTAGCGGTCCGGCCTCTCTGCCTACCCCAGCGGAGAAACGGCGTGATGGTTAGGTAGAGTTTATTATCTCCATTTATTTGTGTGAGGGAGAACTACTCGTATTTCGGAGTGATTACTAACATCTTATTATTTTCTTTAATAAATGAATAATTATATGTGGCGACATTATTAATAAAATTAATAAGAAATTCCTTGTTTACACTACTGTTAAATGTATAAATATTTGTATTTCTTAAAATCTGTTTATTGAGTACAATTGCTTATTACCATCCAACGTTGAACATTGTGCAAAGTACATTAATATTATGCTAAATTTATTGGAATAACTTATTGAAGTTTTTAAGCCTCATAGAAATATTTAATCATCGGAATAGATGATATAAATAAAACTCAAATGAAACATGAAATAGAAAAAATACTTCCGTGTTACAATTGGGTTTTTAACTTTCAATAAGTTATTACAATCAATTGAATATTCTTCATTAAATGCGTAGTTATTTTGTTAACAAATTGTCAAAAAGTTCATTGTTTTAAATAAATAAATATCTGGATAATATAATAAATGGATTATTTCTATAGCGCTGTTTCCGTGAGAAAATCACCTCAATACTATACTATATATACTGTGTATCCTGATGAGGAAAGCTTCGCAATCGAAACATGTTGATATTTATATATTAAAAACAGTTGTGATTACAAAGTAATTGTTAACTCAATTATTGATATTTATATTTTGAAAACAGTGGTGTAAATAAAGTACAACTTACAATTTTCTTTCATTTAATATTGATTGTAGAAAAATCAATACATGTTCCATATAAATAAAAATCGGGTCGGTATATCTGAGACACTATCTAGATTACAAATATGTTCGGGTAGAACTTTGCAATTAAACAAAAATATTTGAATTAATTGAGGATAATATTAGTATTAGGTCTCAATAGATCAATTGGTAGAGACCCCAGCCACGGTAAGACTAGAGGATCTGTATTCGAGTCCCGAAAATTAAATTCGAGTTTAATTTTAATTTTATGTTTCTTTTTCTGTTTCATTAGAGATTTTTCAATATTAACATTCGATAACCTTTGATTACATAATATTATGGTTCCTTGTCTTTTTTTTGTAAGCGAGATGACAAAGTATGGAAGCTTTGTAACTAATGACTAAAATGTCTTAGGTCTATAAAATACTTGTTATTCTATAAGATACAAAGAGATACACGCTACATAGTGCTTATGACGCCACAGCCAGATGTTCTGATGTATAGTCTATGATTATCTCTGAGAAAATGTTCAAGAATGTTTTCGGTTGAATCTATATTTTAGTTAGCTTAAGAATTTGAAAACTTTTCCCGCGCTTAATTATGTTTCCTGGGAATTGAAATTCGCTAAAACGAGATAATTAGATGAAAATTCAGTTTTGTGTCAAATTTTATTACAACTCTTAGGAATACTTAAGGAAATATTTGCTCAGACGTAATTATATTTTTTTTAATGAACAAAAAAAAATTCAACGTGGCAAGTATTTCATGTCCGCATCATGAAAAAGGCGTTTCTTTAAATTAAGACATCCTTTGCGGAGCTCTAGAAGTGAAATTTAATTAGTAAAATCGAATTTAAAGGCTATCGATCTACGAGGAACGGAATGAATTCTCAAGAATTCGAGTTAATTTTTCTTCATTTTTTTGTTGAGTAAGCTTCATTGGTTCATGACCCGAGGTCGGGATTCTTCGGGCTTTATTGGAAGCGGATACTTAATTTTAAAACATTACGAATGTATAGCTTTTGTTCGTGTACGGAACGAGCTGTATCACATTTAGTACATTATAATATTATAAGAAACGGCATTATTTTTAGGATAACTCGTTAGGTTGTGTACGAAAAAAAATCAATCGGAAAGAGAACTGTTATCATTGCCATACAGTAAAGAGTAGCTGTAAAGCTGTGCCTATCCCAAGAAAATGGAGAAAAAATAAATAAATCAAGTGTTTAACAAAAACAACAAAATTCTGATAAGAATGTAATTTTTCTATAATTTAGGAGATTTTCACGATAATAAAATGTTTCCATTTCAATAATCTTCCTCTCTTCAGTTGTAACTTGCACCGGTTCATTAATGTTAAAAAACATAATCTTCCTCACTGGTTTCAGTTTTATCAAACGGAATAAATCGCGCAAGCAGCGCAATTCCCACAAAAAATGAACTCTGTATTAGTCCATATCACACATTTTTCACTGTTTTAGTTTCCTAAAGCTGTAAAACATGGACAATTACGGCAAGTAATTTTTGCATAAAAAGTTCCAATTGAAGATAGCTTGTAATCATTCCAACGATTTTTTTATAGTTTTTCTTAAATTCCTCGTTTTTTGGCAATAGTGACTGTGACATCTGTGGACATATTTCAAAGACAATACTTCCATTACAGAATTGATCCTTTATAACCAAGTGATTCCTTACAACTCCGCGATAATGTTATGATTTATTATAATCAGCTATCAACGGCTTCCTTCACCGCAGATCTTTTAGATTGCGCGAGTTTTACAAATTTCGCTGCACGCAGTGCGCATGTTAAATGAATCAATTTTGCCTTTTTACTTTGCTAAAAATGTTATTTTTAGCCAGAAATGAGAAGATGAAAAATAATGATTAAAAAAGATGCTACGAGTTTATTATACAGAATACAAAAAACACAATTACAATTTATTTTTATTATTGTAATTTATAATTACTTTTCAATCAAATTAGGAGGATCGACTTGAAAGTGTATAATGTAAACTATTAGTTTTGATATTTTGTTATTTGACTTATCGTATTATTATTTTTTTAGATCGCAGTTCAACAATTTTGTCCCCATGAGTCTCTGCTACCTTTGTGGATGCTGAGTGGAGGGTAAAAAAAGGACAACGTATGGCGGTATTCTCAAGCGGTCACCTATCCAGATGGTGATCGCACCAAATATTGCTTATATTCGGTGATCGAACGAGAACCAGTTTGTCAGATTGGTACATTCATTGGCGAATAATCTTGATAAAAATCACCACTGATAATGAAAATTTTGAAAACAACCTGTAATACAGATAGTGATGGTTTTGCATCAGAGATGTGTCCCAAATTCAAATGCTTTACCCGCTATTTTACTATCTTTTTATCACCTTCGGAATCTATTTTACAGTATTACAGTTCATCAGTGTTCGAAATAAATCAGTTTGGAAGAATTGTCGAAACTTCTTGATTGATTGTCGGCGGGATTACCTGCTGGTAAATTTAACACATTCGAGTTTTCACAATGAATTGTGTTTACACTGTGATCATCTACCCCTGCTACGCTACAGTCTATCCTTGGCCAAGGAGCAATTGATGATACTGATTGTTATCATGTATATTGTTCTTCATTTTTTTATTAGATTGCATCAGTTTAAACACAGTAATATTGTAAGCATGGCGAGCCGGATTGGTATTAAATACATTCTTGTTTGTGGTAGTAAACACTGATATCGGTAGGTAAGATATATGTATGTTAATATTTATAAAAAGGTTTGCTAGTTACCCTGTAGTATGAAATTCGTGAAATAAAAATACATCTTATTACCTATGCCCTTTTGATATCTGAAAAATGCATCGGCAATATAATATTTTTATGAGTAATTATTATAATTGGAATGAAAAACTACCGACTCACGAAAACGGAAATCGTGTTTCAAAAAATGAATCGATTTTAACAGAAGTTAGAGTTCCACAGCCTCTTTTATTCATTGGTAATTCTCCCAATACCGTTCTTGATCTAACTTCCATTCACTGCGCATTAGTTCCCTACAGAAATAATACGAGTGCAAAGAGCTTCCAACAACACTTCAAAGCGAATAAAATCTTACGACAAAGTCGAAAATAACTTCATTGCACCTGGCGGGGAGCTTATTTTTATGACATTAATGTAGGCAACTGCATTCAGGTACCCGGTGTATCCACGGGTGTTCTATATAGTTAAAATATATCGAATTTTAAAATAAATAAATTAAAAATTACTTTGTATTCACTACTTTATTAATATACACACATTTTTTTATTTATTTATTACAAAAAAAAATTACAAAATTATAACATTTTTTTTTCTTCTTATTATTATTCTACTCTCCATAAGTTGAGCTCCAGTAGCTATTATTTACAGTAGCTACAAGTAGTAATTTATACGCTAGATAGTACATTATTAGGGGTACAATATATCATTATCTAAGTTCAGGGAATTAATTTGCTTTTTAAATTGTTCATATTTCAAAGTGTCATACTAATTTCAAGGGTTATACTAATTTTGTTTTTAGATAATAATATATTGAACCATCTTATACCTAAATACAAATAGTGGTGCTGAGCCGTGATCGTTCTTAACATTGGGATGGCTATTAAACCATTAGTTTTAAATCTATTGCTTATACTGTCAGTGGAGTGAATTTTATTTATGAAAAATTCTTTGTAAATAAGATGTAAGGCGTTTCTTTTAAACAGTTTGGTAATAGATGGTACATTGAATTTACGAAATATCTCTATAGTAGGAAAGTCGTATGGTTTTTTAATGATGATTTTAATTATTATTTTTTGAATTGTTCTTATTGGCTGTAGTGAGGCTTTATAGGCCCCTCCCCACCCAATAATGCCATACTGCAATAGGAACTGAATTAATGCATAATATACCATTTTAATTGTTTTCCTGTTTAATATGTTAAGTATGTTATAGAATACATATATAAGTTTTCTAACTCGTTCAACGGTGAGTTTGATATGGTCTTTCCATTTAACATTTTTATCTATTATGATTCCAAGATATTTTATATTAGATTTCTGATTTAGTTTAGCACAGTCCGTATTACATGTAATATCATTTATACAATTTTTAGAGTGAATGGTTATGTTAATTAAATTTGTTGGTACTTCTTCTTGTAGAGAGAAGGGAATAAAATGTGTTTTTTCTGTGTTGAGCGATAATAGGTTGTTATCAAACCATTCTTTGATAGTATTTATGTCGTGATTGGCAGCAATGGTAATCTCATTTCATGTATTTTTTTCGATAATTATTGCAGTGAATTATATTAAGCGATGCTTTCTTCATCAGTCAAATATAGAATACTAAAAAATGATTCATTAATAACAATAATTTTGGACTGAATTTTGGTCCGTATGTCGATTCTATTGATTGTTAGAATGGCACAATATACCAATAATACCTATGCTACGATTTTATGGATTGTCAGGATTAGAGCGATAATTATAGAGGTATTCATCACGAGGGAAAGGAACCTCCATTAATGGAGGACTGAACGCGGTTGGCGTTAACAAAAAGTTATCCAAAGAAGCGAAGCTCCAAGTCCAAAATGGAGTACCGATACCAACCCTAATGTATGGCAGAGGAAGGATGAACGTAAACTGAATGCTGTAAAAATTAGATCTTTGAAGAGAATGTGTGGTAAAATCATGTATGATGGTGTGAAAAATGTTGAAATTCGTAAAGAATGCAAGGCTGATTTAAGCGTAATGAGTAAGCTTAAGGGAACGCTTTTGATGGTTTAGGCATGTAGAGTAAATGAATAAAGAAAGGAGTGTAAGGAGAAGATATGTGGATGGAAGAAGAAGCCGGGGATGCCCGAGGAAGACATGGCACGATCAAGTGAATTTTGTACTTCAGTTGGGATATGTCAGAAGTCGGAATAACAAAAGAAAATGTATGAGACGATGTATGAATGTAAATGAAGGAAGAAATGTATGCCAAGATAGAGTTATTTGGTGGTCCATCCTCTCAGCCTTTCCCTGCGGGGAAACGGCGCGATGGTTAGTTAGTTAATCATTATAAATGAACTCGGCAAGCATTCACTTATTTATATTATCTGTCTACAACGGTGTACACAAACCTTATTATTACTCGTGTTTACCTACCATTCCAAACTGTTTGACGTCTTGCAATAACTGAAGAAAAATAAATACTACCTACCATATCCTCTTTCATTGGTTTTTCGTCATTGAACAGTACTTCAGCTTTAGAAATTATATTCCTACATGAAATTTAGAGTAAGTAAGTTAACCACTAACACTCTACTAAACGGTAAACTTACCGTGGCTCAGAGGCAAAATAAGTTAACGCAGTAAAACGTAAAATTTGGTAAGAAGTTAAAAAATCAAATGATTAGAAAAATGTAATATTTATTTTTATTTTTACTCAACGAAGAAAATATCGTGAAAGCTCATCGTCTCTCCGGAACTTTGTACTCTAATCCGCTGAGCTACAGCTACCCCAATCCATTCTGTCATTTTTATCAGAAACTGTCAATATCATCCTCAATTAATTGTCATATATTTTTGGCTACTACCTTTTTATCATGACTACAAGATTCTACCTGAATTTATTTGTAATATTTAGATAGTGTCTCGGATATACCTATCGATCCGATTTTAATGTATATAAGACATCTATTGACTTTTTTACAAGTCTAGAAAAAAAATATTTTTCCTAAAACGTGTTGCAGCTTATAAACCCCATTGTAGTATATTTTTAATAATTGAAGATTATATTAACAATAAATGAATTAAAAATTACTTTCTATACACCACTTTTTTTATATATACATATCAACATATTTCAAAAGCGAAGCTTTCCTCATCAGGATATACAGAATACCAAAAAAATAATAATGGCAAATATAGACAAATAATAAACATAGAACACAATAATATAGACAAATTATAAACATTAAAGTAGGTAAGTAATTAATCAAAAAAAATTCTAAAAATTATTATAAAACATTGAATAACAAACTAATATTAGAAATTTAAAAAGAAATTCACTTCTGACGTCTTACCGTCACCACCGTTCCAAGATATTTTATGAACCAGTTAAGAGCCTTCTAAAATTATTATCTTACTCGGACCCTGACTAATTTAAGCGATCTTTTTTTTTTTTAATATTTTATTTTATTTTGAAGATAAGGATTGTTTTCCATAACTCTCCAATTGTTCGATAATATCGAAAGTTTATATAGGCTCCTCGGCCGCAGTCAAGCAGACCTCAGGTGGTTGACTACGTTTAGTGACATAGCAGAAGTGCCCGGGTTCATGGGGTGAGATTTGTCCGGACTTGGTGACGGATCCGTCTGCGATCGAGAGACGTCGGTTAAAAGAGTTCCCTTGAACTCACCTGCCGGACTCTCTCGATCCATTTGCCTTGTACCGCCGTGGCAGGAATTGATTAATATGTCTGTCACTCCTAGACACACCGATCTCCAGATTCCTAACCACCCCTTATACGCTTTTCCTTTCCAGAACTTCTTCTTATTCCTCTCCCCTTATTTTGCTCAAGTCCTACTGTGTGGAATTATTGTAAAAAAAGTCATCTGTTCAAGAAATAAATATTATATTAATTTACAAAGGTTTACATAATTTCTTCAGAAGTAAGGAAATATTGAGCTTACTTCAGGCATGCAAACTCGACCACAATACACTCCCATAGGCTCTTGAAAGTGAAAATAACAAATATATTTTTTTTTAAATAACGTTGCAAAGATGAAAATGATTTGGTAATATTTATTCTGTTTCAGGAACCTTAAACATTTTGTCCTGTCAGCTTTCACAAAATCTAATATAAAGTGCACTTTGCTTCCATAACCATGAACAAGTTCTTGGGGTAAATATTAACCAGATTAGTACCACGATGGAACCAGCTGAACGCAATAAACACAAACCTTTATAAAGTAGGACGTTGTTACTAAGTGCATGTCATGTTGCATATTATAGGGAAGAAAATATCAATTAAAATATTCACAAAAGCAGGGGCACACCGTGAAGCATGTTTTGAAAGATAATTATTACAAAAAAATAACCACCCATAACATCACCTCGCATTTATAGATACTCTGATTCTTAACATGTGCTCAATTCTACAGCATTTAGTCTCATTTCAACCTTCATCTCCCAGTTCCATACCTCACTGAATCAAGTTAATGGTTAGTTAATTAGTTAGAAAGAAAAATAGAGAAAATGGGGGAACGAAAAAAACCTAATATAATAACGTTGTGAAAAATAGTACCTAAAATAAATCAATTATGTATTACAGATAATTTAAGTACAGTATAATAATATGTACCTATTTATAAAGAAACGAGTAATTCTACATCGCTGAAACGTGGTACAAGTTTTTTTTTTCATTTGTGTGTAGAGTAAATAGTTTTATTTGGATCTGAGTACAGTCGCTGAACCATGGACTTTACCGTTTTGCCACAGAGTTCTTCATAGATTGTTACATTCTGACGTTTTATCCGACTAAATTATATTATAATAAATATCACGATGATGACTTCGTCCTGACTCGATGGTTATAATTATCTTTATTTATATTTTATGATGATCTTTATGAACATCTAACATATATGATAGTTAAAGGAAAAAAAATTATCAGTCCGTATATAATTTTGGTAGACTACGTATTAGTATCAATTTTTTTTGATGTTAATAGTTTAAAAAATAAATAAAATTGATTAATCGTGTCATTAAAAACATTTATTTCATTATTAGAGCACTGTATATGTACTATGTACCAATTCTTCCCAATTGGGGTATTCTGTGAAGCTGAAGGGGGCAGAGTTTCTATTTTAAATGGTAGTCTTTCACCAGGATGATACTGCGTGTATTCCAGTTCGATAAATTCTGTGTTCGATAACAGTATCAGGTAAAAATATAGAGCAGGCATTTTTATTACTATTTGACAGGTTGTATCAACATTCTTCCTGGCATTCCCCAAAACAATATTCAAATAGTTGGCAAGCCATTCATCACATCCATTGAGTGATAGTTTTATGTTTCGCAGTTTACGGCCTCACCATTGATACACACCTCAAAAAGAATCTTCATACTCAATTCATTGCAACTAAAATAAGAAAAAAACAAGCACTCTTTCAGAATCATACGTAACACTCTCGACTAACAACACTTGAAAATGATTTATTTTACGGTCTGTCAATCTATTATTGAGTATGTTATCATGGCATGAGGAGGTGGTACTTCATTAGCACTAGACCCAATCATAAAGGCACAGAAAACGATTATGAAATAATTCTCAAACTACCTCTGATTACATACTTTAACTCAATCTTTAATATAGTGAGAGTATTTAACGTTCGGAAGATATACAAATATAAATACTAGGAAAAAAGACTAAACACTCGCATTACTAGAAATACTAAAAAAGATTTACTCCAAATTCGTGTATCGCATTACTTATGGGCAATGGTATTTTAGATGCTCGTACACCTACTTTATAATATGTTTTCGACCTTTCACTTCTTTTTCATTCTTATTATTATTTTTGCGAGATAATGTTCATTTTTGTTTTTTGTACTTATTGTTTATTATTGCTATGTAAACATTCATGTATGAAAGTTTTGGGCACATTGTCTGTTTTATGTACTAAAAAAAAAATTTAAAATAAATTACATAGTCCCACCGTATCTGGTCAATTGGAACTCTTGTGCGGTATTCATATAAAAAAAGAGAAAAATATTAGTATTAAACCTAGGGGCTTGTGTACTTTCGACTTTAGCATAAAAAGCGAACAAGACCCAGCTTAGACGAGTACATCTACTACACTCGGGCCCACTCGTGGAAGTATAAAGCAGGCATTAGAGCTATTCTACTTTTTAATGTGAGCACTACTCCTGAATTCGAGCCTCTCCCAACCTTCTGGAGCCAGTGAGACTATGGCATGCCCAAATGGGGTATGGTGTGATGCTAAAGGTAAAAAGGAGGAAAATGAGATGGGAAGTGGAAGGTGGGGAAGTACCTGGCTATTCAGATCTGGTCACTAAACACCATTTCAAGCAGGGTTTCAATTCTGAAAGATGGTCTTCCATAAGGGCAATACTAAAGGTATCTACAAGTGTGGAAAGCGCCACAAATACAAATGTTATTTTAAATGAATAAATTGTGAAATAACACAAATTAATCAAATTAAATTTACTTGCGCACGCCGGGATTTGAACCCGCCATCTCCGGATTCGTAGCCAAGGAACGTAACCACTAAACCACGGAGGTCATCAAACTACTGCCAAAAATATGGATGCATTCATTTTATACGGATTAAATATAAAATCCTCATGCTCGCAAATGAAAAGAAACTAAAGCTTTTTTTAATTCACAAAGCTGGAATATTAGATTTATTTTACAAAATTTCATGAAACAGTTTCTGAAGCTCTTTCCAATAATGAATTTAACCTTATAGGTGGCCTTTATGAAGGTTCCACTGCAGCGGAGCTTTCTGTGAAGCTTTCGTAGAACCTGTCGGAAACGGATATTGACAGGAGATGAAAAGGCATCCAGTCACTTTCTGGGAAAATTATTATCAAGCATTTTCCCCCTGTATCAATTTTGAAGAACTGTAGAGAATACGTAACAGATAAAATAAAAATTAAACCTTTGACGGGTTATTTTTTTGGTGTTGATCATGCCAACCCATGAACAATGCATTTTAGATATCGGCGTTATAATAAATAAAATTTGTGGTTATTATAAGTTTTCCTGTAAAATTAATACATTGAGCAGAGCGCTAAACATCGGGAATGATTTAAACACATAATTATAACTGTTAATATTATGTGGGGCGATTTCACCTTGTCTCAGTAAACACTTTGTTGAATATATTTAATCATATGAATAACAGGCCAATAAACCGACGACCGTTTCACCAAAAATAATATAGTCCCAAGTAATACTAATAATAATAGTTGGATGATTTGTATAGCGCCGTTTTTGTGAAAAATCACCTCAAGGGTGCTGTACAAATTATGTACAAGCAGATACAGAAAAATATACTTACCTGGCAGGTCGCTTCCGATGAACACAGTTTTAGAAAAAAATATTTATAGAGATGATTGTTATTGATGACATCGCTATTTTCAAATCATTATTCCATCGGTCTAATAAACATTAAAATTAAACCGTGGAATCACAAACGTCAAACATTAATAATAATAATAACAATCGGATGATTTTTATAGCGCCGTTTTGTGAAAAATCACCTCAAGGGCGCTGTACAAATCTTACTTCTTATTCTTACATTATTCCTATATTAAATCTATGACTTTTTTTTTTGGACACTATCATTACACATTATTTATAGACCATATAAAGAGATGCAGTTAGATCATCAAAATTAAATACGGCTGGGTCTAAGTTTTCATACATGTTTAATTGAAAAAAAAAGAAGCTAACTGTATTTATTCCTTACGATATATTGCAAGATGCTAATACAAATGATAGGAGTTATGTGAAGTTGGGCGGCGGGTGAGGACTGGGGCCGGGGGTACTGATCCTTTCTTGCAATCCTCTTTGTCTTTGTTGGTGACGGGACGCTTGGTGTTGGTCTGCACGTATGCCATGCGCTTGTCAGCCGGCTTCAGGATCCGGAAGGAGCACTTCAGCGTGTCGTCCACTGACATCATTGCTCCTGCATTATCGAATTCCCCGCAGTACCAGTTGCTTCTTGGCAAAGAACTCATACCCGTCCTCTACCACCTGATGCACCTGGCAGATCAGGTCAAAGTCGTGCTTGTTGAGGAACTTGGCCACAATCTCAATGACGAAGGTAAAGGCTCGTTCTCGCCCCAGCTGGCGGTGTCCTTGTTGGGGTCCCAGCAGCCTACTTCCCGGTTGTATACAATATATGTTTTACAACCACCGTAGCCCGAATAGCCAGAATCGCCGTTTCTATTAACTTTTGGCACTTCACTACTACATGTGGTGACGACCGAACGCCAGATGTGACCGATGCCTGATGCGTTAATTCGGAAGAACGAAGCAGATTTCAACTCAAAATATTTTAAATATTTGGGTTTTTGTTATAAACTTGATTTAAGTTCGAAACGACAGCACTAAAATTATGCAATTTTTATAAATGTAACCTAAAAATTATTGCGGTTATTTTATGCTATTTTTACACCGGGAAAATTAATAACTTCCCAATATTTCCAGAATAAATCAGGAGCGACTATAAAACGCAGCCGGCTGCCACGGGGGCGCCTAGACTACTTCTCTAAACATTCTCCCGCAAAAAACTACAGGTTTGTGATGTGACCCATGCCCACCTCCCAAATTGAAAGATGAATACGATGCGAGTAAGTACAAATATTCCGTGATATATTTTGAGAGCGTATATTAAAATTACGGTAAATATGCAGAGGGCACATACCGGGTACTCCTTTTGTTGATATATTTGGCACATCAATGTTACAGCATAAGCATGCATTAGTATGGTTTAATAGAGTCTGCATAAAAGTGTCAAATTTTGTTGTTTCTTTTTATATTACCCAATATAATACAAATCGTCGCTGCATTTATAATATAGCTTATGTGCCGTTTCGTACATTCTAAGATGATCGAGAAAAACTGCTTTAAAAAATAATTGCAGACTAGATTTGAAAAAATATTTTTTATAATTATTAGGCAAGCTTTTCAGCTTAACAAATCTATTATTTTTAGCAAATCTTGTCTTTGCAATTATTTTTTAAAGCAGTTTATCTCGACCATCTCAGAATGTACGAAACGGCACATAAGCTATATTATAAATGCAGCGACGATATGTACCTTTTCAATATAATTTGTAAATATTCATGTAAAATCCTGTAATGGGCCTAAATGAATATAAGTATAGTTAACAGGTAAGTAATATTCGCCTAACTCCTGCACGTGGACCTGAATTATACCAATTTTAATATCATTATTAATGTAAGATTTAAAATTGTTCTTAAAATAATTCAAATTAAGATTTACACTTCCATGCTTTTTTTTACATTTTGATGAGATAAAGATGTTAGTGAAAATATTTTCGTTGTACAAAAATCAGAACTGCAAGAGATAACGATTTGACAAACGTTGAAAAATCTTAGTGAATTAATTGAAAGTAAGCAAAACATGAACTCAATACTACAAACGTTAAAACTTGGAAAAAAAGAGATAACAAGAAATTACCACTAGTGCATAAATCACAGGATTGTTCTTAAAGCTGCATCTTCTATGGTTTGAACATCGTACTATACATATAACCTAAGCCCTGTGAAAAGTGGAACGCCGGAAGGCTAAAGCGTATCACAAAGCCTCCGATATCGTCAAAGCTTTGAAATATCTAAAACCCTCTCCACTGAATCGGCTCAGTTTGGGTATGTGGATGAAACTGCATCAGTGCATACCACTTAAGTTTCCAAAATTGCATTTTGATGTAAGTTCACCAATATCCATATCAGATTACATCTTATTTAAGTTATGAAGGTATACGGATGCTTTAAGTTTATGCAAAATGTTGTACAACTCGATGCCGATAGGGAAGGGAAGGAGATAGGGAAGTGTAGAAGTACCTGTCTATTCAGATCTAGTCACCAAATATGACTAAACCCATTTCAGGGAACATTACGATTCTGAATGGTAGTCTTTCACCATGGCGATGCTGAAAGTATCTACTACTCTAGAATGTGGCCCAAATAAATTACGTATTATTTTAAATTAATAATTTATGGAATAGAACAAATTAATCAAATAAAATTTTCCGGGATTTGAACAAGCTATATCTGGACTCATAGCCAAGGATCGTAACCACTCTATTTAGGAAACAAGATTTCGGTCAGTTATAATCTTCTTCACATTTCTTTTTTTGTAGATTTTAATGAAAATCTAGGGTTTCTAATAATAAAAAAAGTTTGTAATATTAAAAATATCTTTTTTTTATTTTTTCTAATATTAATGAGATTTTACAGGTTTTCAAAGGATTTTCGTAGTTGCTACCGTTTGGATCTAAAATAATTATAATATTTCTGATTTAGTGAATTGTGGTGATTTAGAATTGTTAGTATATGGAATCGGTATTATAAGCATTTCATCATACATAACGACAAACTGCAAAATTTTGAGATGTTACACTTTAGAACAGAGGCATCGAACTTATTGAATAAATATGTCAATAAGTTCTTCCATTCACTTAATCATGACACGCTCTCTGTGATGTTTTGTGGTCTTCTATAAAATAGATCGAATGGATATATGATCATTGACCTTTTGCGTACAAAATTTTAAAAAGACATTGGAAATACCCCAAGGATCTCACTTCGGTCCACTTCTTTTCATCGTGTATATTATTTTATTTTAACAATTTATCTTTGTTTTGAGTTTTTTTTTTTTTCAGACTGTTATTTAAAAAAAATGATACTGTTCTACAATATACTTACATAGCATTATTTTTCAACATAAATCTTTAGAGTAAAAAAAAAAAAAAAACAGTTATTGTGATATCTAAACAAAATACTTGGAGCCCAATTAATGGAGATAATTACAAGTAATTAATTAACATTTTGAAGCTGGAAAATGTATTAAGATGGCTAAAACAAATAAACGTATACAAAAAAGACACCATCTATGATAATTGGATATAAGAAGATATGCAGTGAAAGCAAAATTAAAATTAAAATTAAATTTTTTGAAAATATTACTAACATGAAAATATATAGGAGTTAAATTAGATACAAAACTAACTTATAACAAGTATGCTGATTATACAGAAAGTGAAATAAATTCCAGAAAAACTGCAATCACAATATGCAACTCCATAATTGTTCCACTTTTTAATTACCGCTCAAAGATTATTTTTTACATAACGACGTGGCATAAAATAGGTTCTTATTAATCTAAAATAGAGCAATGAGAATTATTCTGGAATAATAGAGATATTTAAAAGTAGCTAAAATGTTAGAGAAACTAAATTGGCTAATAGTGAAACAGATGCTGACATTGAACGCAATGATATTTGTGTATAAAATAAGAAACAACTTATTACCAAAATATTTTTCTAACAAAATTGTACACAATATGGACATTTAGAGACATATTATAAGGGCGTGCAAGGAAAGACTACCAAAACTGGACAAAGTCATTTCGAAAAACAGTATATTCTACAAAGGGATGAAGTATTATAACGTGCTGCCGGAAAACATCAAAATTTCACTAAATAAAAAATTCAAAATAGATTGTAAGTACCACATTAAGTTAATAAAGATAAAAACCAATAGTATGTAATTGATAATTAACAACTTGTTAGCTTAAATATGTAAATAACTAAAACAAACAAATAAAACAAAAAACATTAAATATTGGTCTATATTTTTGAAAAAGGCGACGTAACATCCATATAGACCATATTTGTACATCTGATGCTGCTCAATGTCATTCGTAGAGTCTCAGATATCAATTATAAAAGTGACATTATGTCTCACAGAGGATCTTCCTTGTCATATCTGAAGTTTCTTCAGGAATTGGACCACATGTTTCAGAAAGGTGACTTCACTGGGAAAGTGCTTCTGAGAAACTCACGCCGATTAGATGTAATTTTTCGTACAGGCCGTTAAAAGGAACGGCTCTGCGCGCCCTGTGTCACACATAGCTTAATTTTAGATTTGAGGCCAAAACGCTAACCTAAACTGAATGAATTTTTCTTAAAATTAAAGGTATAGTAAATATCTAGTACGGATTAGAAGAATTTTTTTGTTTTTGTTTTAAATTATGACATAAAGGCCACAAAAATAATATTTTTTAATGATTTTAGAGGCAACTTTAAGATCATTTGTGGATTTAGAGTAATTAAAAAAAACTTTCGACGAAAATAAATATCATTAGGTTTAGGTGAGTATTTTGGCCTCAAATCCCAAATTAAAATTTTGTATAAAATATGCCACGCAGCCGTTCCTCTTAACCTTCAGCATGTCAAGATGCAAAATAAAACTTGTATTGCTGTGAGGGGTGACTTACCCCACGCATTCTATCATTATGGTACCATTTTTTACAAATATTCGTTTAAACAAAAAATCTGCCTGACCTAGTGTTTAAGTTATTTTTAATGGTGGATTATGTGTTTATAGGTTTTGTGTGAATAGAAATAAATACCAGGACAATAAGGTCTCTATTTAAAATAATACATGAGGGATAGTAATTTAGGATATTTTGACTACCCCCCTTGGCAACGGGAAGGTTAGGAGTATGAGTGAATACCACAACTCGAAGTAATCTATTTTTCATCTACGCTACCTACTCATTTTGTCTAATTTCCCTCACATATCTCCGGATAAACTGAAATCAACGTGTTTAACATTTTCGTTTTCTGTATTTTTAAGCTTAATCTAATCCATCAACATGTCAAATGAACAAGTCACGTAAGTAACATTATGAGTCCTGAGATTAACGTGTATTTTAACATCACAAGCGATGATTTGAAATCAACCTGGTGCTGAAAGAGCCGTTTAAATAAGCATATTAGCAAATACTGAGTAGAGTATAATAATCAAAATATTAAGGAATATTTCAGAGTAAATGATTTCTGGGAAGCGTAAGGCGTAGGTGGCGGTTAGGAGAAATCTGATTTAGCATAAATTAATGATATATATTTAATCAAACAGAAATCACAATATTACGGTTAACAACACATTCTTACAATAAGTGTCTATCCAGACAGTTATGGCGGTGTGACGTAAACACGATCGATAGGCAATTATTGTTCTAATATCAATTGATAGGAATTTGATAAACGACGTGGCTGATAGTGATTCCTAATTAAATACATTAGATTGGTGAGGTGAGGCGACGGTAGACAAAGTGGATATTGAGTGAACTTGTCTGTCACTATTATGTTTCTTGTCACTCTACAAATAGCACTTATGGAAGATCGACAGACGCACTCAATTATGTAAATACTTCAAAATTGTTCTAGCACGAAAACCTAAACTAAACTAACCAAATGTTTTTATTTTTAATTCATTTATTAATTAAACTTTTTGTTACATGATATAATACAGATTTTATACTATTCTTCCGTTAGAAGCATTTGCTTGTGGATGGAAGAAGAGTGTACATTATTTATTATTGGTAATTAAAGTAATATAATATATGGTATATGTACATGTATGCATTACAGTTTTATTAAAAAAAAACATTGTATATAGCAAATGTGTTATGAACAGATATTTGTATTACATATCATAATTAGGATAGTATATTTAAAATATATGCGTTTCGAAGAAAAAAGAAATGTTATGGAAGGCAAGTAAATTTCAGAATATTTGCAAGGCAAATTTACTTGGAAATATTTTTTTATATAGATTGTCTCTAAAATATTTCTTGGCAGAGATAAATATTTGGATTTTTATCGTGAATGCATCTGATCTCTTCCGGTAGTTGATTGAAAAATTATCGTTCTTGGTAAGTATAATGCGGTTGTGCAAATGAAGTATTTAATTTTTGGCATGGAAAAATATGTTTAAGACGCGTACGGTTTTCAGTTAAGAATTGATATTTGTCTTTTTGTTTTATGATTTGAATTATTGAATTTTTTAATGTGCAAATTTTTAAACGTCGGCACTTAAAATTCATCAAATAGGCGATCCGTTGGGTATTCCGAATAATTTTAATTATTATTCTTTGAACAATTTCTACTGAAAGAAGATTAGATTTATATGCGGATCCCTAAATAATGATACCATAATTATTCTTTTTATTTTTTTACTAAACAAAATCTGCTAAGGTTAGATAAGGTTCATGGGCTGCTATTTTTGTCGTAGTTTAAATTACTTTATATCACCTTTAAAAAGTGTTTTGATATAAGTTTGATTCACATCGCGCAGTGCAGACCCATATAATGGCAGGCAGGGCATAATTAGTCGCCTACGTTATCTATGAACACATTCACGCAAGGCGTAATGTGAATACTCCCTTGTGTGCAATGCCTGCACGAATTGATTTATCCGGTCACCCCAAAGTAAATGAACTTTGATAAAATATATGATATATCGTATATTGAGAGATCAAATTCCGCATTGGAAAATAAATTTTGTAATCTACTTAGAAGATTTATTTAAACTTTAAAAATCGTATCTATTCCGGAGTGTTCGCTCCATTGAGAAACCATCAGCTTGAATCGAAACGTTGCTAGATTGATTTATCTATGAATAGTGACTACCCAGGTGCTTCCTAACCTTCCTAGACATTTTTCATTTTCCTCTTTCAATTTCATGCAATGTCACAGCTTTATTAAATAGGGATACCATAGTCCTACCGGCAACGATAGACATATGAAAGTCAAAAAAATATTATTAAAATTAAAAATAAATAAATCTGTTTTTAAATGAATTAAAAATTACTCCGTAATCACCACATTCTTAATGTATCAATATAATTCGAATATTTGTTGTTCAATGTTTTAAAATAATTTTTTGTTAACATTTTTGATTAATCATTACATACTTTAATCAATGTTTGCTTATGTTGATAATTTGTGTATTCTTACATTATTGTATTCTATGTTTATCATTTGTCCATACATGACGATATTATTTATAAGTGTTCTATATATTCCTGATGAGGAAAGCTTCACTTTTAAAATACGTTGAAATGTATATATTAATAAAGCGGTGTTACAAAGTAATTTTTAATTAATTTATTTAGAGGAACGGCTGCGCTACCTGTTTCATACTTAAATTATTTTTTTTATTGAGGCGAAAATGCCGATCCAAACTGAATGATATGTTTTTTAATTAAATATCCAGTACGGATAAGATGTATTTTATTTATTTATTTTTTAAATTATGAAGTACATAATAAAAAAATCAATTTTCATAATTTTAGAGGCAACTTAGAAAATTATTGCAAGTTTTTTGTATATTTTTAAAAATTATCGTATTTGTTATGTAAATATGAATACGTAAATAAAAATACAAAAAAATAAAACATTTTTTCGGATCGATATTTTAAATTGTGTACGACAAATTTGTGTTCCAATGTAAATTGGTCGTTATTAAATTAATTGTAAAGTCCACCATAATGCTTATTTTTTTTTTAAATTTGAATTTTATATTTCATTATATTTTCAAAGTAGATGGGGTAAAACTTTTTTTTAAATCACCGTTAGCCTCCAAATAATTGTTAAAGGTGCCTCTAAAATCGCGAAAAATCAATTCCTTTAATGGCCTATATTTCATAATGTAAATCAAAAATTAATAAATTACTTCTCATCCGTACTAGATATTTACTATACTTTTTGATGAAAAAAAAGACCATTAGGTTTAGGTAAGTATTTTGGCCTCAAATCAAAAATTTAATTTTGTATGAAACAGGGCGCGCGGCCGTTCCTCTTAATAATGACGCCACAATGTGAATACCAATCTTTTGAAAAATTCTATTTCTACTGCCATCCTATTTTCAACTTTTGTTTTTAAAGTATTTTAGTAAAAATTGTCTGTCAAAACAATTTAAGATGTTTGCTACTGTTTGTGATGCAATCCATTAACAACAAAAAACTCATACATTTTTTTTACTAAGCGATACGTTAAACATTGTCTACATTGTCAACTCTTCTAAAAAGCGACAGAAACCAAATACATGTAAACTTCGTCCCCGACGCACCATATATTACAACATTAGTGATATATTTCCACGAAACTATCAGCCCGCATTATCAGCATGGAATCTCGAAGATGAAACACCATAAATAATAATGCTGAAAACGGTGCCGAAAAAACAAGCCAACGTGTATAATCCAAATGGCAATGACGTGGTATCGGGTTTCCCGGCGGTTGACACATATTTTGACAGGGTTGTTGATGTATTGTTGCAATAGGTAAGGAACGGCGCTCACTGTACGGAATTGATTGAACGCAATATATTTCGATTAGTTCTACTTGTTGACTTGTTAGGGTGAGTTTCATGAACGAACTGCAAAATTCCTGTCACGTAACGAACTGTTATCCGTCCGTTTTTTTATAAGGAATCCATTTCACAAATACAAAATATATATTGTCTTTTTAATTAAAATAGTGCACGGTTTCAAATAAGCGACCGTCGAGCAACAACTGACAGCTGTCAAACAACCGGTAATCTTACGAACATTTATAAAACGGAGAAATCGGTCGGTCGACCGAGTATTAGTTCAAAATAATATCAAGGGTTGCGAAAGGATGGTTATAAATCTGGCAGTAAAACTATCGATAGCTAACGTACGAACCTATCAATATCTACCTGTTTATGTTAAATGCCATTTTGTAAAGCTTCTATCATTATCGCATTTAAAAATAAAAATTTGCTCCTTTCAAAAAGTCCTGAAAAAGATCATTTGTATTTCTCACATTATCATCGTAACCATAGGATGGAAGCGAGGAGTAAAATTAATTCGGATCAACTTAAAACTAATTGATCCGTCCGACCGCGCCAGCATTCTTAAAGGTATGCTTTCCTTGAGTTCTTTCCACGGTAAGTATTTAACTATTATAATATACTCAAATTATCTGGTATAAACGATTACCCTTTACATTTTTTTCTTATCTCTTTAAACTTAACTATTGTTCTGTATTAATTATTATACTATACTCAAATTATCTGGTATACACAATTGGATTTCTCTCTACTATTCTTCACATCTCTTTATACTTCATTATTATATTTTTTTTCTAGATATATTCCATTACTACGTAAATACTAGATTTTTTCCCTTCTATTTTTATATAATGGCACTTAATACGAACTTAACTTGTCAATATGACTGTTCTAAAACGGGATTTGTTCCTGGTTGTGCAGTCAAAGCTTTCTTACATTTTTTTCTTAAACAATGTTTGTTTCAAAAAAATAATTATTATTATTATTCCAGGGTTGCAGAAGTGTCATGAATGCCGAGACATACAAAATGTGATAAAACAAGATACATCACCCAATAGCTTCGATATTTTCATGCCTGGTACGAGTACAGTTCCGCTGAATGGTTTCGGGATGCAATCTGCAGTTAGGATATTGATTTGATGATAAACTTGATACGATAAGATAGCAGAAGAACAAGTAGATACGGCACTGGTTTTTAAAGTGATTCAAACATATTCGTACGGACAGTTATGCAACGTTCATTTATCTGGTAAGATCGTTGCGACTAAAGACTTTATGTCATCCTTGGGAGCATGGCAAACATAAAACAATTTTTACATTACGCATCTTTTACATATAACCGTAAACTAAATATTCCATTAAGGAGAAATACACCAAACGTTCTTTTAACATTCATGCACTTGAGACGTCAGAAAAAGAGTTTAATTATTTGGCTAGATAAGTCCTCCATCACGCCACAAGCAACATCTTCCGCTTACTGTGAAGGTAGTGGGAGATTTTAAAATATTGCCAAGTTATTCGTAATCTGGGAATGTTTGCCTTTCTTTAAAAAAAATGGAAATAAAGAAATAAGCGGCCAACGTTTCGTTTTTTTTTAAATGGTAAATTTGCCCCTCCACTGTTGCGAACCCCTGTTGCGAACCACTGTTGAGTCTTGCCAACATAAGAGTAAATACACGATTTTTAAATTTCACCTTTCACAAACAAATTATGAAGCAAATACGCCAATTCACCGCTTACATTAGCAAACGAATATACAAATGATATCGACATTGTTAGCATGTCAAATTCAATGTTTAAAACTCATTCTGACAATTTTTTCATATCAAGAAAATAGTTCTGTGTAACATTAGACAATTTGTTTAACAAAATTAATTTGTAAACTATTGTAACTAAATAATATTGTATGTAACTATTGTTTTAGTAATAACACTTAATAAGTAAATATTTATTTACAATCATTTTTTGCTACTAACATTTGTATGAAAAAAATAATCACTTAGTAACGCTTGCACTTTCTACCTCGTCAGCATTATAACAAGCGGTCTGAATGACATTGTGTTGCGTCCAAAAGGAATAGAAAAAGAGGACAGTCAAAATGGCAATGGCTATCTAGAAATTAGTAACGTCAGTCATCGGTGAA
This sequence comes from Halesus radiatus, assembly GCA_022606495.2. Taxonomy (NCBI): domain Eukaryota; kingdom Metazoa; phylum Arthropoda; class Insecta; order Trichoptera; family Limnephilidae; genus Halesus; species Halesus radiatus. The sequence goes on along the minus strand of JAHDVE020004761.1, from coordinate 41,434 downwards.
CCATTGTAGGGGTACCTGCTGATAACGGAGCAGGCGGTTTGGAACAGCGACTTCACACTCAACGATTTGGTGAAACGTCTTTATATTAATTTATATAACTTTTGGGTATCGGACGTATTCGCCTCTCTGGCAAAATTTTTGGTGCGGGCATTTACTAAACATATTTGTTAAATTTCACTTGCATAAACTATCTCTATTTTGTAAGGGAGTTGGGTCATATAGAGAATATATGTCGCTGAGCTCCGCCCGCTACGAATTCTGCTCTACTCGCCAGGGTGTAAAGGCGATGGGTTTAGAGTCCGGTTGAAGTGGACAAGGAGGCTCCCTAAACCGGCCTCTCCCGATCCGGACTGCAACGCAGCTGGTGGGCAGATGCATCCGCCCCCGAGACCTGAACAAACCTCACCCTATGAACCCAGGCACTCCTGCTAAGTCACCAAACATAGTCTGTCAAGTCACCAAATGTAGTTTACCACCTGGGGTGACCTATGGCATAGGTGTTGGTTATCTGAAAGGTTCCCGGGCAGCAATACCCATACCTGCCTCCCAAATTGAGATAACAGAAACAGGGAAATGGGCTATGTACCATTTATTTCTAAGAAAACGCACGCACGAATGTGTTGCCAACATCATTCACCCATACTACTGCATAACACACCCACTAAATTGGCTGTGCCGTTTTAATAGTCCCTGCAGTTTGGTTGTAGTTCGGTGACAGTCGACACGCTTCCATGCCATATCTTCATTTTCTCTTGTTTCTGTTAGTTTCTATAGTTTCTAATCATTTATGGTTTTCTGTGTGCCGTGAGCGGAGAAATGGCGAGTGAAGGTGGAGTCACTTAGTTAACTGAAAGTCGGGAACAGGCAAATAGACGTTGGAAATGGACAGCCCTAAACAATGGCCCTTAACATCACTTTGAAGGTTGCTAACTCAAGCAATACTACAAATAATTTATCTGAAAATTCTACACGGGTTGTTAGGAAAATATATAAGGTTAAAATTCTATTAAATATAACCCAAAGTGTCTGAAAATAGGTGCACTTGAAAACCAGTGAAAACGATTTTGAACATTTTGAACATTACAGCTTGAGGATTATTGTCATTTGAAACATTAGACTAGTACATTCCCCTAATTATCCATATAAATATTATAGATAAATCATTTGTAGTATTTCTTGAGTTAGCAACTTACAAAGTATATATTTTTGGGTGCTGAGTGTTAACTGAGCGGTTACTGAGCGTCGGATAGAGAAAAGTTGGCAACAATGACCATAAGGAAATTAAAAATTCAAACAGGTTTTTTTAACGTTTTCTGAAAATATCATGGCATTATTACTGTGAAGAAAATTCAATTTCAAGACACTCGACATACGGTGAAATAGGTGTTTTCATTAGTTCGTGTTCTGCAAGCATTCATTTTTTGTATATGATAAGAATTTTAATATTTTTTACCGTACATTTTTTTTAAATGTTGTAAATTTAATCTCTGATATTTCTCTTTAACTGGTGCCTATTTAATGTGATGATTGAAAAATTGATTTAAAGGAATTTGGATTGCCTTTACCAATAGCGTGTCTATCTGAAAGTTATAAAATGGTCATGCACTATAATATACAGAGTTTTTTTAAAGATTTTATTACTTAAGTCGATTGTGGGAATTATGTAGGAATTGAAAAATGGATAATTTAATGGGATGATACATTATACAGTTTTTACCACGTACAAAGCAAATATGTTAACCCTAGACCCTCACCGGACTGCTGCCTCTCACTGGACCAAGACCATTAATCGCCACATGGACACGGCCCCGACCTCTACTCATAATTCTGCATAATTTGGGTTTTTGTGCAGAATCACATTACAAAAGTACAAAGGTCGTTAATGAGGTCTTGTCGTCAGTGTCTTTCCCTCCTTTGCAAGGGATCAAAATAGGATTTGCTTTCTTCCCTTCCAACCCTTTTCGCAGATCGGGATCAATTGCCCACTACAGTTCACCTGTGTGTCATTACGTCTGGAATATTATGGTTTACTCCATCCTTATTTTAAATAGTCCCATAGTTGACTTGACGCATATTTATTTAGATTTATTACCATTATTACAAGATGATTCGATTACTCCAACAATCATCCTCGTCAGTCTATCTTAGAGAGTCTTATAATATTTAATACTTTACTTTATTCTCTTTTTATTTTAAAGACATTTGAGGAAATACGAATCAAACTTATTAATTTAAATCTCTATGGGCGTAAAAAATAGTAAAAAAATTAAAATAGAAATCAGTAAAGACAATATGTAGGTGATAATAATGTATGTACTCGTATATAAAAACTACTATTTCCATTAAAATGTCACTTTTTATTGTCTATTTCGTTGAAATACGAATTCAGCATTTAAAAATATTTACGGAGATTAAAAGTCCCTGTCAAAGATTGAAACAAATCCACCAAAGACGGATACGTATTCAATTTCAACCGTCCATCACAAAAAAAGTTGCAAAACACCAATAAATAACACGTATGGTATGAATTGAGTTTTTTAAAGAATAACGTACGACGATTTTTTTAAATTTTTGTTGCCTTCCCATAAAATAAAAGTTCACCACTGTTAATTAGGTTTTCGCTATTCGTAAATATCCACAAGATTTTTTTTTCATGCAATCTCCGTTCGCTTGTTTAATTTAATTTGGGTTTGTTTGTGCATGTAGACTTTTCCGCAAAAAGTTCCGTAAACAATGAACGGAATTAAAAAGGTCGGAAAGTTTTCATTCCGTCCCAACCACTGTAGCGAACCCGAGCTTTAAGATGACTTAACTTAGGAACTTCCCTGGCGGAAGCTTTGTGCTCGCAGAGTTCCTAGTTTCTCGGCTCAGGGCGGGGTTTGTAATATCGCCACCCTGAGGGAAGTTTAGCCAAGTATTGCTGGCAACACTGGCACGGTGGGGGAAGATTTCTGATATGACAACACTACGTGACGGGTGAATTGATGTTATGTCGTTGATATGGTTCACTGAATAAATAACACCCAGAAGTGTGAAACGCATGTAACTTATATAAATATATTTCCCCTTTGACTCTGTGGCCCCAGACATGGCAATGCAATTGATTATATATTCAGAATTGAAACGTAGCTTAAAATGGAAATAGCCGTATTTATAACCAGGGGCTTGATTCCGGTCATTTTTAAAAATACGGCATTATCTTTATCCTTAGGCCTAAAAACTTTTTGCTTGACTGCGATTCCGGCTCTCGGATGGCACCTATCATTCACCGAATGGCATTATATAAAAATATCGATATTTGCGTAGTTTAAATAAGATAAAAAAAATAGTGTAATCGTAAGTACTAACTTTAAACATTATTAGTGGCATAATAATGCTATTAAATGAATCGTATTACGATGTCTGTAAATTAAATCCATGATTTGTTTTTCCACAATGCCGATCGTTTCACGTAAACGTTGCATAACTTCCTTGTAGTATTCCTTATTAACCATACAACCTGTTGGAAAGAACTTATGATGTACCACGCCATTTTAATCGAAGAAAACAGTGAACAAAACCTTCACATTTGATCGAACTTGGCGTGCTTTTTTCGGTCTTGGCTCTTCTGGCCGCTTCCATTGGGATGATTGGGCCTTGGTTTCGACGCCATAACCATATACCCACGTTTCATCACCAGTTATGATCCTTTTGAGCAAATCTGGATCGTCGTTGACGTCATTCAACAACTCCTGAGCGATACTAATGCGACGTTGCTTTTGCTCAAAATGTAGCAATTTCGGAACAAACTTCGCTGCCACACGTTTCATGCCCAAAATATCCGATAAAATTACATGGCATGAGCCGATTGATATGCCAACATCCTCTGCAACTTCCTTAATAGTGAATCGACGATTTTCCAAAACCATTTTCTTCACTGTTTCGATGTTTTCTTCGTTTGTTGACGTGGTTGCAACTCCAGGACGCTCATCGTCATTAACATCTTCTCGGCCTTCTGTAAAGCGCTTGTACCACTTATAAACACTTTTTTGAGACAAAGTAGACTCGCCGAATGCCACCGTCAACATTTTAAGTCCGTTGGAGCACTTTATTCCATTTTTAACGTAAAATTTAATACATATTCTTTGATCCATTTTTTCAAAAGTAAAAAATCGAAGAACACACAAAAACGTGACTAACCTTTCCAGTTGTCAAAAAAAAAACACTAATCTGAAATGGCTGATAATGCTATCATATGATAAACATATGTGTACCAACATAACAAAAAAAATCGATAATCGAATGTACACAGCCCGCGAAAATTCAAAATTCACCTTTTCTTTTCAACAAACCTCGTACGTTAAGTTTGTGTGGTGCGCCTATAATTTTTAATAATACGGTGATTATAAATACAAACGCAACAAATGTTTTGTCATTGACCTGAATCCGAACCACAGTCTAGCAAAATATCTGGATAAGTACAAATTATTTTCATTAAAAGAACCGGAATCGGGATTAGGGCTAAATTGCCACCTTCCCAACTTTCCTCTTACCTAAATTTTTTCATTTTATTATTATCTTTTTTTAAAATTTTATTTATTGTGTTCAAGTTTAATTTGTAGAATTAAATTTTTTATCGAAAGTAAAATAAAAATCAATAGTCTGTAATTATATTAATACTATAATTACAATAGCGGAGTTACTTTTCAAAATTTTGATTTTCGTTGAAAAAGAATCCCTTTAAGTGACGCCGGAGTTCATTTGTTTTTCAAAAAGTATTCGAATATGCCGATTTGATCGACTTTTTCACACTTTCGCACTTCAGTAAGGTAGACATTTGTTTGGGCTCTTGATTTAAGTTAGTTTGAGCTTCGATCCTAAAAATATTGATCAAACATTGTGAAACAACACTTTTAACATAATTTTGCATAATTTTTTAAGTGAATTTTCACTTTAGTTCATTTGAAGAAAATCAGGGACTGCTTCTTACTTACATATTTTCCATTTTGTTCATATCATTTGACATTTTTATTGCGCCGCTGAGCGGATCGAATGTGTAGTACATAAATAATACCCGAAAATTTTCTTATGTCAACCTTATGTACGTATATCTTAAATCAATAGAGTCGCTACTGTTGCCTGTCAGTAAGAGATTCAATCATCAGCTATGTGTATTTACAGAGGGTGGCCATTACATTAGAAAGACACATTTTTTTCAATTGTTTATTTTTTTTAACAAAAAGTTTTAATTTCGACATATTGTTATCTTTTATTATTTAGTAAGCGCGACCTATTCTAAGAAAAGACTATAATTTTTTTTATTAGTTAACAATTCTAGTAAGCAAGATCTTATATAAAAGATTATCAGAATCTGATAACATGACCCAGAGTTGCCAGAATCCATAAGAAAAGCAATAGCAAACTTGCCACGGCGTATTGAAGCCGTTGTTGTCAATCTAGGCTATTTCATCAAATATTAATATGATTTTTTTTTAATTTTTATAATACCTACTAAATCTATGAGATGTAGTGATTTTTTCTTTTATTTTTATTAATCAATAACATTTGAATGAAAACATGAGCTATACATTATATTGCCTTTATAAATTTTACTTAAAAAAGTATCCGAATTTGATAATTGCAAAAAAAAAACACTGGTTCTACTATGATGCCCACTCACTGTATATTCTAATTATAGATTCGGCAAAATTTAGAATATTTTATTTCAAATCATTCGGTTTTGAATTAATATTAGCAAGCAATTAAGTAGGTATCTTCCTGCGCATATGTAATATTTTTATATTATTTTAATTCCTTCTGTAGGCCCGTTATAAAAATAGAAGTGAATAATCGAACACCATTATTAAGACATTAGTGCGCCGTAAATTATACAACCGTAGAGTTTTTTTTTTCTTCGGCATTTTGGCTTTTTTCATTATTCATACACTTTTATGGGTGTATATTTGCATTGCAATAATATTAAATTATTATTAACAAAAATTATGAATAAAAAATTAATTCAAAATAAAATATGATTTCAAAGTAGGTACCGTATTAAAATTAAATTGAAGGAATAATAAAGATTAAAAAAAAAAATATATATATATATATATTTAAGTATAAACACAGTATTATTGATATTTATGAATATTAAATCAAGATAAAACTATAATATCAAATCATAGGTAAGTACCTACCTAATAACTCAATATTTAAAATTAGGGAATGAAAAAGAAAAATAAATTCATTTGTCAATTTGCAAGCATAGAATTATGATTTGACATTAGGGAAAAATAAAATAATTTATGACCCCCGCTGGGCGCAACGGATAAAATGGTAATCTACATGAACTATTCAGGGATTCCATAAATGTATGTTTTTGCTTATGATAACCTAACTTGAAGGTTTAGTTAATTTAGGTTTGTAAATTGATAAACTAAAGTTCTTAAAAACTTAAGACAAGATTTTTGTGCATAGCGCAAAGGGTAACAATTATTTTTATAAACAATAATTATTAGCCTGAAACACTCATCCAAATTGAAAAAAACCTTTCCGAGCAAAGATAAATGTCGCCGACAGGACTCGAACCTGCACCCTTCTGATGTTATTGATTGAAACACTAGTATATATTGATTAACTTGGCGGTTTTGCAATAAGCCGACGTAGCTCAACGGTAGAGCATCTGACCGGACATCAGAAGGGTGCAGGTTCGAGTCCTGTCGGTGACATTTATCTTTGCTCGGAAAGGTTTTTTTCAATTTGGATGAGTGTTTCAGGCTAATAATTATTGTTTATAAAAATAATTTAGGTTTGTTTTATTTAGGTTAGGTAGGGTAAAATTAGGATACTTTGAATTAAGTTAGGTTACTGAAATTTGCCGGTAACTTATATTATTATGAAAATATTAAGTCGTAGCTGCCAAATCACGATTTATATTAGTGAGTAATAAATTTAAGTATCAGTTTGCAATCATAAATTTATGTAATAATAATATAATTTAATCTGCTATTAATAATAATTATGTAATTTAAAAAAAAAACTGTTCATTTTTTCTTTCCTCACTCTTTTCATCCTCACAACATAGCTCAAATTTGGATGCCAGTTGACAGTTCCACTGGCAGTTGGGGTTATTTGGGACTCTTGTACAGTACTCCTGTGCATAAAAAAATAAGAATTTCGGCTTTTGAAAATGGTTTACCGATTTTACTAGAAGTAGGTAAGGGATACAAGAGTTTAGTTTTGGTACACGGTTCCTCCTACGACGCACTTCTATCGGTTTTTCTCTTCAGTGGTTAATGTCTTTGCTTAACTTCAGTAATAGCATTCACTCACCAGAATATTCCGTATCACGGGGACGAGATTGATTTGATTATAACAAACATATTGACAAAACTTTGAAAACAGCACATTCACTTTTATGCGCCCATTTTCCTAGAATTAGGGGTTAGAGTCATTCGATTTGTTCATAAACAATACATCGGTGAATAATGTTAAAAATTTACAACACGTGTAAGACACGTGAATTTCTAGTGTGGAAGACGTTATATAAAAACGTAGGTAAAAAAAAAAATCCTGAAAAATATGGGAAAGTTACACCGTTACAGTTAACATTTTAAAAATAATCCTATATATCGCATTGTAAAGTTTTTGTGCACAGTGCCAGGGAATATTTCTCTCTCTTTTTGTATCAACTGTGGTTAGAGGTGCATGAATGTGGAGATAATCTTCTCTCAGTGAGCGGGATCCCTATTGCTACTCTAGAGCAATTTTTTTTTATCCTTTGAATAAAGTTATAGCAATCTTTTAATCGTATAGCATTCTTAATACGCTTCTTAATTTTTTTAAAAAGATTTTGATTTTACTTAATTACAACACAATTTAAAAAAAAAACTTTGCAATCACCACTTTATTAATATATACATATCAATGTGTTTCGAAAGCTTTTTCGAAAATGTTATATATTAATAAAGCAGTGATTACAAAGTATTTTTTAATTCATTTATGAACTTAATTACAATAACTGTTTCAGTTAGGGAAGACGCAAAATAATGTTTTTATTTTTTTCTTTACTACCCAAACCATGAACCTATGAAATATGTTACAAGTTCGTTTTGCTATTTTATAGGTTCCTAGGTTTAACTGAGGGTATTAGTTTCAGTTATTTAAAAATTAGAAAAATGTTTATATGACGTCATAGGATTGGCAGTACCTACCGGCAAATGTCACATCAAATAACTTTGAACATGGCGTCATGTGGTTCTTGTGATTTTTACGTATATATGGTATCCAGACAAACTGCATGAGCTTTTACACTAGCGAGCTATGGACTAGATATACACAAGGCGTCATGGACACACTCCGAGTGCAATATAACTACGCTTACAGGGCGCTGTTCGGCCTCCCTTGGAGATGCAGCGCCTCGCAGATGTTCGCAAAGGGAAGGGTGAATGGGTTCGCTGCTTTGATGCACCACAGAATAGCCGGGACGAGTCAGCGCTACCGGAGATCGGAAAACACTCTTGTCCAGGCCGTCGCCCAGTGGCATGGCGCGCCCCTACATCGTAGATGGAGAATTTCCCTCAGGCCACTGTAGCATGTGTTAAATATGTTATTTTAATTTAATTTAATTTTTATTTATGTTTTTATACTATATTTCTACAATGTGTAATTTTTTATTCTTAAAATGTATTCTTTTTATATGGCAGACAGAGTATTGCACTCACCGCTTTGTTCTGCTGAAATAAAACATTTTTATTATTATTAATATTCGTGAAACCTTAATTTAAGTGCATTATTTAGTGTCTCCCCCAACTAAATTACTTGATTTATATTGTTATTAAGTTTAATAAAAGTTTTTTTTTTATAAAATGCACATTAAGAATGGTATACTATTGTAAAATTTTACCATTGTTTTATAAAATAACACACTCGATTGAAACCTTCGTAAACAAAAATACAATTTTTGATAGTCGATAGTACTGTTAATCAATTTAATAAAAGATTAGTAATGACATATGAAAGATATTATTAGTAGGGATTTGAAGGATTCACCTTATTTTTTGAGAAATTTACGTTATTTGAAAAATGGGATAATTTTTAGTAAAGGGGAGATATTTAGCAACAAAAGTGATGGATTATTTTCTTCTTTTTTTTCTAATATAAAAACGTAATTAGTTTTTGAATACCTAAAAATTAATGATAGTAGGCTGCGTTTTCGGCATGAAGTTAGTTGCGTTACAATTTATGGTTATTCGATCTTGTCAAATCCATGGACAGAAGTATTTAGAAAGTAAAAGATTAGTTTATAATTTAATGATACCGGAATATAGCTTGAAACATACGAAAATTCGCGGTTAATTTAAACAAAATTCTCTGTCACAAATGTACATTATTAGAAAGCAATGGGACTCACTCCTGACATATATGCTATATATACCATTGATTTAGTTTTAACGGTACCAGTCTGAAAATGTCTGTGATAGGGTGAAACCGATCCAGTCAAAAATAAACAAGTGGAAGAAAGTTACGACGGCTAAAAAAAGTCTACCATGAATTGACAGCTTCAAAAATAAAAATAATTAATTACATACACATGGGTTAAACGTATTTATTCTGATATTTTATACATAAGAACAATTATATTACACACACAAAAACAATATCATCACTACCCATCCATAGACCACTATCACAACACCCATCTTTCTAGAAGTAATCCAATAGTTCCACCTACTACCATGACATTGCTTGCTCAAAGACAATTTTCATACCTAGGTTCAAAAATGATCAACGCCATACCCGATACATGGATATCGAAAAGTACAATTGTTCTGCGCAAATTGGCCTATGATTGGCTTCTTGGTTTAGGGAGAGTCAAAAGTGAACATATCGATACCTTGTTCAATAGGGAACTAACTCAAAATACCTCATTTTGAGAAAACTGGATCGGAATTTTTTTTATGAAGACATCGCTCCGATGTAAAGTTATTTGTCCACCTATAACATAACAATCGATGCAACATGTAAGTAAATTTATCAAACTATAATATCATAGGTGTAAATGGCTACATTTATTTAGTTCCAAACGGAAACATTTGACATGTTTCTCCATTGAACCAAGAATGTGCTGATTTCATTATAATTCCATAAATAATTATCTGACTACATTATTAGGATTAATTAGACTTTTTTATTGAAATATGAGAAGGGAGAGTTTCTTTACCATTTTTCATCATTAACTCAAAACCCAGAATTTTTCAGTTATTTCCCTATGGAACTAAAGTTTCGATATGCTGACTGACAGTTAACTGAAACTAATCAATCGGTTTGACTGTAAGAAACCTCGTCGTGTCTTAATCCACACATCAAACTGAATAACTCCACCCTTTAATTTGCGAATTATGACGTAAGTGTATTGTTAAAGGTATTTTTCATTGTTGTCGGCCTTCGACACAAGGGATCAAAATTTAGAAAAAAATCTAATTTGAATTATAAGATACAAGATAAAAACTTAGCTTTAAGTGGTATCAAATTATAATAAACGATTAATTAAAGATGCAAGCATAGCAAAGCTGCTAAACTGAATTTTATAATACGAAAAAAAACAAAGGTAACAAAAATCTAATACTATCCATTCTCTATTTTTTTTTTCAAAAGTGGTATTGATTATCAATTAATCGGTTTGGAATTTAATAAAAAATCAGTATTCAAGTCATAACGTTTCCGTACGGTTTAACAGGAATTAAAACTCCCCCCTTTGATGCAATCATGTGTAGTGAATATTAGTAGCATTCACAACAGGTAACAGGCGGAATATTCAAAACGGTGCATTGCACAAATAGGGCTAAAGCAGTGAACAGAAGTAGCTAGAAGTGTAATCTAATAAAGCAATTTGAAAAAAAAAATTGTAAAACTACTCGTACATACGACCTTTTAACTTTTATGCCACATACAGTTTAATGTAATCGAATATACGAGTTTGTTAAAAAAAGATTATCAATATTTGAAAACGTTTAATCAATTTCACCTGAAGTAACGCTATCGGTATATTTCTATATATAAAAATTAATGTTTGTCCGTTTGTCTTCGATTTTCTCGGAAATTACTATGCCGGTTTCGCTGAAAACAGTACAGTTTATTTTTATTAGTGCCGGGAAGGTTTAGAGAGTAGATTGAATGAAATCCAATAAGTAAAACTGTTGCTATAACGTTTTAAAATTAGTATGAAAATCATTGAACCAGCCATTTGTATTGAGGTAAGCTCATAGATATACCATTTTGGTTTGCCATAGATTCAAAAGAAAAAGTTTTGTTTGGCTAGAATATTTTAGAAATGGAAAACACAAGTAGGTACCTACTTGAGAACTTTATTATTTAGATATATTTAAAAAAATAAATGTTTGGAATGAAATAAAATTTTCAAATTTATGTTTCTTTCTTTGTAAATAGTAAAAGTCGTCACAAGGCATTACTCTCCGTGTCAAATTAATTATGGCACCCAAACGACAAGCAACAATTCATAACTTTATTTTAAAATAATCCCGAGCAAGGCCGGGTGCTTATCAGGTAGTATTACATAAAACCTTTCGATTCCTAGACACAAGATAGGCCGAAAAAAGACTTAGAATTACGAAACTGTTCGATCAATAGGTAAGATAAAATAAATTCCAGGATTATTTGAATATTTAATTAACACAACAGCTTTAAGAAGACTCATAAAAATGAGAGATCTAGATATTATTTTTGATGAAAAACTAAATTTTGCTATTCATATCCACCAAATTGTGAACAAAGGTATTAAAAGACCAAAAACCTATGAACTTATCTCTTGTCAGGAGCCTCATTGAATACAACTCAGTAATTTGGTCTCTCTCTTAGAAAATTCATATTAATAGCATTGAGCTAATTAAAACAAAATAATTTATGTTTTACTATTTTTTAATTAAATATCCCTCTAGAATACATAACTTATCCTTTGTAATTAAATACTCTAAAGTTCATTCATTAGAAGTTGTGATGAATTCGAGTCTTAGCAGGAAAATCTTTTTTTTTTATACTTTAAAATAATTCATGTAAATTTAGAGTCTCGAAGGATAAGGGAGCGTTGCACATCTTAGAACGGTTTCGAGGTGGCTGAAAGGAAAGTACCAGAGCTTCATAGAACTCATAGAAGGAGAATTTATTGTAAAAACATTCCTTAATAATGAATTATGACTTGTGACTTGTGAATCCTAAACAAACATATCGAAAGCGACGATAACGGGATTATACAAAAACGAACACTTGAAAAGAATACATGAGAATGTTACAGACTGGGTTACAAGGTTGAGGACCCAGAAATATTCCAGTGAAGGCGGGTGGCATAAATTCGGCGATGGAAAAATATCCGAAATAATCGTTGATTGGATTGGAGAGTTGTGCAATTTCGGCGTGAATTACGTATTTGGAAAGGGGGAACCAGATATAAACATTGTCTAGATTACCATTTTGGGTAAATATAATGATTTACAAGCATATTAATTGACATACTAAATAGAATCAACACGGTGTATTTGATGTTAAAAATTAACTAGTTGCTATGGTTCGAAACCGCAAACTAGTGCCTCACCTAAAATACCTAAAACAAATTAAATAAGGATTTTTCAACGACCCGAGTATAAGTCTTGGAGACGCCACTGTAATCGGAGAGTTAAATGAATCTGCGACGCGTTGAAAGATGGACGCGGTTTGTTTCGGGCTAAGACATAATGTTAGAGAATCTCAAGGGTTTTGGATGGCTGCAGGTAGTAAATTATCAAAGTTATGATTGTATGAAGGCGAGAATTCTTCTTTTATGGGAGGGTGATAAATTAGGTACCAACGTTTAAAGCAAGGTGTTGAAATAATGAAGTTACCGAGGCACGTTGAAGAATTAAATAATGTGACATCTCTAAGAAACAGGAATTAATTATTGATTTTAGAAATGAGTTGGGACATTCTACCTCTCCTTAGGACTGAAGATAATAAATTATCAAGTTAGTGATGAAATTGTTATGAATAATATATCCAGATGCGCATTGAGAGACCAGTGTGCCTGCTTTGTTAATATTTTGTATGCGATGAAATAAATAAAAACTTATATGAGTAAGTAGTTCGATCTTGAATGCGATTCGGTGTCCAGCGCAACTGGGAAGCTGCCTTTTATTCTGCATTCAGATTTACGGTTTTGTGAGGAATGGAATAGGAGATAGGTATAGTCTTGATGACTTCGATTATGAAATTGAGCTTACCTAGGTTTAAGTCACTAGCTGCAGGTCCAAGTTGTCGTTATCTATATAACTCTTAGATGTAAATCACTAATTATAAGCCAGAATTAGGAAATTTCTAAGCTGTAAGCCATTAGTAATGAAACTGATATGTAAATTGTTGGATGTAGTCTAAGAGATAGGGTATATATGGTGGAAGTGGCCCATTTGTTATTGTTATTATTGTTGCCTGAGCGAATTTCTAAACCAAGCAATGGGTAAATTTGGCACGCGTGAGTGCCAAATGTACCGTGATACTAGCAGGAACGGTACCTATTTTGGTTCGATAGTGGGATCAAACAGTAAGTAAATATCTTACTCAGAATAGTTGGTTTATAGGAGATAATTTAAAAGAATTATAAATTCGTTTAAGTTGGCGAAGGATACCTAGTACGGACCTGTGCGTCGAATAACGGGAAGATAGTCGGTTTTTTTGGAGAGTTGGGGAGAAGGTAGGTAGTCGATTCGGAGGAGGGGGATAGTGAGTTATAGACAGGCAGAGAGAGTGGTTGTTTTTGATTTGATAATGCGAGTGAGATAGTGAGTTTTAGACAGTCAGGGAGGGTGGTTGTTTTTGATTTGATAATGCGAGTGATATAGCGGGTTATAGATAGGCAGATAGGGTAGTTGGGTTTTTAGAAGACGGAAGCGAATGTGGTGGATTTTTAGGAAGGAGTCTGTTCTAGAGGTTGCATGGTTTTTGCATGCATAAAAATACGTGATAGTGGTAGTTGTTTTGCGGGTTTTGTGTGTGAAATTAAACTAAAAAATTTGGATATGCACTAAGAAGTAGGGTAAGTTTTTATTAATTTACTAACAAGTACATTAACCCGTTTCTTAACATTTGAAAATCCAATAACGTTAGACAGTTGGCCGCGAGATAAGTCGGAAGAAATAGTTGATTGCGGGCGTATCGGTGTTTAAGTAATTGAGAAGTGATTAAGTGAGAGTGTATAAATAAAGTGTTTGAATTGAAGTTGATTGGGATTAGTCGCGAAGTACGCCGGGCGAGGAAATAATTAAATTACGTGCTGACCGATATTAAGTAATTGTTTTGTTTTTGGACTTAGGAAGTTTCATTTTGATTTGTTTCTTACAATTAAATAAAGTTTTAAATAAATTCTTTTGAATAGTTGTTGAATTGATTCAATAATAGTTTGATTTAATTCAACAATAGTTTGATTTAATTCAATAATAGTTTGATAAATATTGAAGTTTCTAAAATTCATTATAATTAAGTTGATACTAAAAATTACTTCTGTGAATTAATTAAAATTGGTGGTTTTAAGTGAAATTATAATAATCGAAAGTGTTTATAAATAAAGTGTTTGAATCGAAGTCTTCTAAAATTCATTATATTTAAGTGAAGTGATATAAAAAAAGTGACCCAGTAAATAAAGTGTTTTGTGTTCGAATTAATATTGTATTAAAATAAATTCTCTTGTTGATCTAATTTTCTCAAAACTGTTAGTGCAATGTGATAATAATAATAATTTAATAAATATTGAAAATTTCTAAAATTAATAAAGTTATTTGTTTAAAGATTTTTAAAATTAGCTTCTGTGAATTAATTAAAATTGTTTAAATGAAATATGATTTAATTCATATTTTATGTTGAACTGAATTTATTACGAGTTTAAGAAAATTAAATATAATTGCGTTTAAAATAATTTAGTGAAAGTTTAAAAACAGCTGAGTCTTAGTTTCACATAATTCATTTTTAATACTTAGTGTGGGATTAATTTCGTAAAAGAAAAATAATAAAGCTCTAAAATATTACCAAGCGTTCGGTTCACGGATTTAATTAATAGTTAGTAAAGAGAATTACGTGAGTACAAAGAATAAAATAGGAAAATAAAACAACAAAAATTAAATATTATCTAATAAAATTTGGATTTAGAGATCATTAAATTTGAAGAAATAGTACAAATCGGTAGATCACGAATTGAAATTAGGAAACACTAGATTGTATTAAGTAAATATTTCTAAATTAGATTAAACATACCAGGCAGGGAAGTCCAATATTTTCCCAAACCTCGTAATTGGCGTGTATAACCCGTCTGGAAAAATTATGAAATTTGTCGGGAGTTCAGGTGAGTCAACCATTTAATATAAAAGTTTTCAGGTTCTCCCGGGGAAGGCGAGGACGGAGACATGAATTATATTTCTAATGATTTATAAGTACATGTATTGTATATATGTGTATATATATATATATATGATTATATTTAATGTTTAATATATAGGTCAATACTATACGACCGTTATCTATCATGAGTAAATGTTTTGTATACTTGATCAAAGCCGTTCTAATCAAATAATTATGTTCAAATACATTTTGGGGTACCCGAGCGGTATGTCTAGCTCCATTAAATATTTTACGATAATCCTCTCTTTTCACATTGAATTATAATTAAACGAGTACTAAAGATAATTCAATTGTCTCACTCAATACCAGTACTTGAATTTAAATATTCAGAAATATAATTTTTACATAAATACATCTAGGTATTTATAATAATTTCCGTTAGATACTTACCTGTATAAACCTCTCTTTTCGCATTGAATTATAATTAAACTAGTACTATAGATAATTCAATTGTCTCACTCATTACCAGCACTTGACTTTTAAATATTCAAAAATACCTATTTTTTTTTCCATAAATACATTTAAGTATTTATAAAAATTTCCGGTAGATACTTACCTGTATAATTGTCTTTTATTGAGTTAACTCTTAATCAACAACTCAAGTACATCTATTTATTGACTTTCACTTTGGATCCCGTGTGCGTTGGCTAAGGGGTTAAACGAGTGAAATCGTCTGAAGCTCTCTATCACGTGGAGGACGGGAGAAGGGAACGAAATACCAGTCTGGCTTCACCTAATTATCCCTCGTGGACAAAGAACCAGACTTGTTGAATGTTGAGGATATCCGTCGCTTCCAGAGGGTGGACCTGGTTTCCTACCATCCTGACGTTGGTGAGTTATTTTCCCAGAAGCGTCGACATTTAGGGTGTTTGAGGGGACTCGCATTCCGAGGTGTCATGGATCGATGCCTATCTTTGACGATGTTCGATGACAAAGGTGACATTTTCACAGTAGGGTATGATAGGAGGGAACGATAATTGTCCATGGGCTTTCCTACCTGTTTTTCTGCGAGACGAAGGGACATGAGAGACAGTTTATTCGCTGACCGCTTCCCGATGTACGTGTGTATTTTCCTAGGTGTATAGTGAAATAACTTCGGCTAAAAACTTGGCCTTTACTAAGAGTATATATGTGTGTATGGATATATATATATAAAGAAAGTGTATAATGTATCTATCAAATCTATATGGCCGTTATTTATTTTATGTTTATTTATATACAATGTTTAATATATATATATATAAAACCATTTATTATATTTATGTATATGTCCTATAAAAACTGTTTATTTTATTAGTATATATTTTCCCTAACACTTAAATTCGAAAACTAACGTTACTAATTATAAACATCCCAAACGATTTTTATTAATTCAAAGATCGTTATCATTCTAAAACAAACCAATGAATCCTAATTGTTATGCTTCCTGACGGGGGTCTCTGACACTTAATAACTGTCGCATATCTCAATGACACACTTCCTCGACTGTTATTAAAACTAGGTCAACATTCCAAACCACACCTTCTTTTATCGAAGTATGTAGATACGTATAAGTATATATATATTCGAATTTCAGTACATCTTACGAAGAATAAGTACCTTAACAAACGTCGACATTTAATTGAAAAATAACTATCATCTTTTGCGATGAACTATCATCTTTTGCGATGAACTATCATCTTTTAGAAATCACGTATTTGTAGTTTGCGTACATAAATATTTTTATAGCGCCATTTTCATGGAAAGATTCAATTCAAAGGCGCTCCACATCCCGTTCGAACATATTGATGAATTCAACAGAACAAACAAAAACCCACATTATTAAAAATATCAAAATAAGCATAATCATTCGTCGACAATACGTTCCCAAGTTATGTTATAAAATTAATTTTATCTTCGACTTAGGTTTTCAAGGTTCAGGCCTTGCAAATTTTGGGCTTTTTGGAGTCCTACCTTTTCTCAAACAAACAAAAATCAATCTACAGTTAAATTCAAACTACATGAGATAGCAGGGTCTCATTAAATCAACCTGTCAACCAAACCAAAAGTAATCTATTATATATATTGTATTATCACTTTTACGTATATTCTTATGTAATATGTCTGAATATCTGGCACAGATTCACGACCTGTGTTGGAGATGTCAGATCCACAATTTTCTGGGAAAACTGGAGTATTGTGGATTATAAAAAACTCGTATTGTTTACATATATTTATAATTTGTACCTATCGATTGGGCAGAAATAATTGCTGATTTAAGCGTGGTTATCTCTGAACTCTTGATGCGGGGGACGGCCTTTCAACCCGGACTTTGCAAAAATTCGCAAGTATCTAATGTTGTTTGACGAGGGGACGGAACCGGTTTGATCTCCTTTAAATGTAACTGTCTGGAGGACGGGAATTCGGAGGGTCTCGGACCCATGGATAAGGAAGGTGCTCTTTCCGTCGCGGTACAGGGGATGACCAATAGCGCACGAACTAAAAGAAGAGGTTACGTATACCGTTTGGTCAGGCTGTGCGTCTGTGAGGAAGGGGTTACCAACCGGAAACGTGGCCATCCGAGTACTTTAGGGGTAGGTCTGGAGCCGAATTGCAGCAAAACAAACCGTATTCGATCACTCGTCATAACAAAAGCTGTGAAAACTAAAACCTAATCATGTAATTTTCCCAAATTTAGGAGAGGATGGAGATGGCGCCAAAACAAGTAAAACTGTACCTTTTAACCATGAAATTATTGAAACTAACCCATGTAGAATAACACTTAGTACGATGAGGAAAGGCGATAATACTGTGATCATTACATTTATGTATACCAAATTTAAAATTGAAACTACGTCGTATTATATAGATCAGGAATAGTGCAATTAGTATAGCCCAGAAGCTAAGTTTTCCCATTAAAACTCACGATAGAAAAAAAAATTGAAAATTTAGGGGTAAAGTTAGGAAAATGCTAGTCTTCCTATAGGAAATTAACGTAGATTGCATAGTAGGATAATAATAGAGAGTTCAGAACATTAAAGTCTAAGATAGGAATGTTAGGAATACGAATTCTGTCAATGGTATGCGAGAGTCTGCCTACGCTACAAAGAATAGGGGTTACCACAAATAAGGCCTTGTTTTTCCAATAGTCTGAAACAAAAAACAACACAACGTAGACTCGCGAAAAGCTTGGAAATTGACCACATTGAGTGCAAAATTTCCGCGAAAATCATGAAAATCGGAAACACTCGAATGTTAGCATAGGGCTAGACGTTACACGCTGGCCAAGGAGGAGAAAAACCTCAAATTGAAAGGAAAACTACAAAGAGTTTTCCAATCACATTAGTTAGAAAAATTTAAGGCAGCAGTAGAGGAGTCATCTTAAATCGGTGGCGCGAACGAAAGTCTATTGCTAAATTAAATCATAAACGAAGGAAGGACGGGCCATCACATCTTTAAAGCCTAGTGGGGGGGGGGGCCATCTCAAAGTTAGATGTAAAATAAAATATTTAACTTTTTTGATTAAAATACTAAACTTCAAATTCAACTGTTCCGACCTCCGGCAACTCATAAACCTACGCATACTCACAAGAACAATATAAACTATTTCACTGCAGTATACATAAGCACAATTACATTTCCGATTCCCCAACATAGCGGTTTCACACCCTGGGAAATAAATACTTATGTGATATTGGCGTGTTCGCTAATTTGGTGAATGTTGTGGACCTTATCAAACACTTATTCCAACCGTATTCATAAACCTTCCGTTGTTTTCTTCTGTAAAACTATCTGACCACTGTACTATTGTTTTTTTTTTAAATTATATTACTTCCCATAAACTATTTATGTAAATATGTATTATTTTTGTTAAATGCCTCTGGGCGTTAACATAAATAAATAAAAATGAGCATTCTTCGGGCACACGAACATGTCCGTGCTACATTTCTATCGGCTTTTCTGTTCAGTGGATCAAAGTGATTTGCAATGTGTGAAAGCAGATCAGTCAAAGTGTGAACCACAAAGCGTTCTTTTGAAGCGTTCATTCCCCGGTTCCCTGATCCGGGGGCGCATCAATAATAGGTACACCAATCACACGATCCTCACCATCATCGTCATCACATCGGAATTCCTATTCACTTTTAACCATCTGTACAACCATAGAAAAATACCATATCCTTTTCTAGGATCTTGATGAGCGTTTGACTATAAATTTGGCTGAATATCCATAGTAAAAATTTGTTAATTTCGCTAAAAACTACATAACAATAAATGCTCTGCAGGACAGTTCCCGAGACCATCTAACAATGATTAGGAACGAATAATATATTCGTTTGTAGGAAACTCAGGCGTCACATGTTCAATCCACCGCCAGCTAACTCCTTTATCAGTGCACAAGCAACCTTTTCCGATTTAGAAACTTAGATAATATTTTCGGAGTAATTCGTTTATCTATCAAAGAATTGGTTACATTTAAAAAAATAATTAAATCGATGAAGGGGGAGAGGAACGTCGGAAAGGGATTTTTTTGGAATTCGAAATAATGATAATATTATTATGCAATAATATAAACATAATGTTCATAATGTTGGAGAGAAAAAAATTAACTCTACATTTTTTTAATGTACGTAGGCTTAGCATATATTAAAAATTGCATCAGAAATATGACTTTTTCTAACCGTCCTCCTACGTATGTTTTACAAAATTATAAAATTTAAAAAAAAAATTAAGTAATTTAACCGGAGAAAAATAATGGAAATCCCCCGGTACGTTTTTAAAAATAAATTTATCCAAAATTATGTAGTCGCATTTCAAAAATGTCGGGTTAAGAATCTGATCAAATCGAACAATAGGAAGAGAATAAGTGATAATTGGACATTTTATATGTTATGCAGATGGCGTTACGGTCGCTGTAATTGATGTGTTTTCATACCTATAAAATATTAATTTTTGGTGGCCAGTTCAGCAGGTGACTAAAATAAAAAACTTTTTTCATTCATTTGTGTCGGGAAGATATATGAAAATATAGTAAACGATTGATGTTAGTTTAATTCATATTATTAATGTTTATCGAATCATTGAAAAAAAGACTTAAATAGTTGTTTGTTTTAATAATGATTCATCAAGCAGGAGTTTTGTTAATCAGAGTCACGAACCGATTTCACCCAATGACGCAAGATAAGCCACGTTTCATTATAAAAAAGCCACAAATAATACATTAATCTTACCTACTTGGGTCCACATAAGCTCTTTGTCCCGTAATGCCATCCATCCGGAAGGAAAGCCAGTAAAGTTAGTCGGAACAGAATACCTACCCAGGATAACTGGCGGCAAGGTCAACCGCAAAACAATAACAATAAAAGATTTTACGGGGATACCTAAGACAGGAACTACTGTGTTTTGGATTTCGGGCTCGGTCAGGGATTTGTGTTTTATTTTGGATTTAATCAAGCAATGATTAGATATAACATGTTTCTTGCCTTGTTAGAGATATCGTTTTTTTTCGACATAAAATATATGATAATATCATATTCTCTTCATATTATGAAGAGTTCGGAGGAACAAGTATATAAAAAAAAATCTTTAAACGATTGGTATTCACTTCGTGTCGTCATTATTAATAAATGAATTTAAAAAAAATATACTTTGTATTCACCACATTATTAATATACACAGATGTCCACATGTTTCGAAAACGATGCTTTCTTCATCAGGAATACACAGAATACTAAAAAGAATAATGTCAAGTATTATTTATATTATTATTTGACATCATTATTTTTATTATTATTTATATTCCGGATGAAGATAGCACCGCTTTCGAAACGTGTGGATTTTCCATGTTTATACATTTGCATTATTTTTTTCGCCACAAAGTCGTCGTGTTTATTTGGACTGGGCAGTAATGAATCTTTTAAAATTAAAAATATTACGATTTGATTTTAAAAATTTAAATGACTATCTACCAAAGTACAAATTATTATAAATCACTTTTTGTTATTGCAAAATGAAAATACACAATAGAGTTTTGCTCGTTGCACCCAACGGAGGTGATTACATATTTATATTATTTCCAAATAATAAATCATAATTTTATGCTTGCAAATTGCTATTAATTATTTTCTCTATATTTACAAAATTTAAATAATAATGTAATACCTATGATTTAATATTTTCATAATACACATTATAATTAATTTAAGTTACCCGCACTTTTCAGTTGCCTAACTTAACCTAACCTTATCTAACCTAACATAACCTAACCCAATCTCACCTAACCTAACCTAACCTAACCCAACCAAACCTAACCTAACCTAACCTCACCTAACCTAACCTAACCTATCCTAACATAACCTGGATATATCTGTGTATATTAATAAAGTGGTGAATACAAAGTATATTTTTTAATTAATTTATATAAAATTGTTTAACCCACGAGTCGTGGCTCCATACTATGCTGAAGAATGCATTATTTTGCTGAGGTGTATTAAGCTGATGTCAGACGCCAGCTGACTGCAAATGACATTACGATTAACGCAGATAGTATTAATTTATAGATTGATGTATTTTCCCTTCTACAACATCTGGTGAATTTATTCTTTATTGAACTCTACTGCTGCGTCGGCGATTATCCAGGTGACAGTTAACTGGCGGTCGTGGACTCAGCGAATTTCCCACATCAGCATATTGAGGCAACTGGCTTCTTGAACTCTTGTCATCATAATTGTTGCAGTACTGCGCCTGCGTTTGTCCTTGTTTATCGACCTCCATAAAGATTATGAATAGCAGTATTGGTTCTCTGTGTAAATACGGCGCAGTTTTCCGGGCATTAAATATGGCAAGTTGAATGCTGGCAAGATCGCCCACTGTTTTATGCTAAATCCGGAAGACGTCTGGAAATGAATTGTTTTATTTCCAGTGGGAGATGTTTATACCTTTTTTTCTTGAAGCAGAACCGGATTTTCGATTTGCTACGAAGAACTGCGCTTTAAGAAAGATCTTGCGTAAATAATTCATGAAATCATTTAGAGATACAATCGGAGTAAACATCTTTAGTCTACTAAGATATTATACTAGTCGTTTGTCTACATCGGACCGTTTGATGGTTTTACTCGTTAGTGATTGAGAAGTCCAATGCGTCGGGGTTCAATCATCTGCTAACTAATACCTTCATCATTGCAAAAGCAACATTTTTCGGTTAAAATAATGGCGGTAGAAAGAAAGCAAATATTGTTAGGTTATTCGTCATTTGGGATTGTTTGTTATTTTTTAACAAAGAGAAATAAATAACAAATACATAAATTGTCGAGACACCAATCATGCTTTCAGTACTTAGAAATTTTCTTATAACGGCTCGCTAAAAATGGTCGGTTTCATTCTTCGATATACCAGAGACTTCAGGAATATCTCACACTAAAATTATTATACTCTTCCTTAGTTCGTAGTCAAGTGGAATACAATTTTACCATATGGTCCCCTCAATATAAAATCCATTCTGACTTCATTGAAAAAGTTCAATATAAATTTCTTATATATTTTAACTATAAACTCGGATTACATATGGAAACTATTAATTGCAATTACTTAATGAAAGAACTAAAGTTATTAAAACTCCCAGATAGAAGACTTATCCCTGACCTAACTTTTATTTTCAAAATTGTTAGTGGTTTTATAGACAGCCCTGAAATTGTCAGCTTAATTAAATTTAATATTAGCACTAGAATTATTCGATCTAAAATTTTTTTCAATTCTAACAATAATTTCAGGACTGAGTCATCAAAAAATTCTCTATTACCTAGACTCCACGCAGAAGGAAATACATTTTCAGATATATTAGATATGTTCAACTACTCGGAATACAAATAAAAACAGACGATTATTGAGTATATCCTCAACAATTATTAATATATGTGTCTAGTGTATAAGTATCAGTGAATGTGAGGTATGTTTTTAAAATTCGAATCTGTAACTAATTACTCAGAATTGTACTTACACTATGTTATTCCTGTATTTGTTCGTTATTTTATCAATGTACCTACTGTGATGTGTTTTGCACCTGTTGACCATGATACATGTAAAATCCCATATAGGACATATATAATACAATAAATCAATAAATAAATAACTGGTTCGTACTCTTTGAAGATGGCTGATAATTGCACCGGTTGTGTAATTTAATTTTTTTTATTATATTTATTTATCTTTTAGAAACAAACAGTCTTTATAGTTAAGTTTGTTCTAATAATAGAAATGAAAAATTCTACACCTTTTAAGTTCCCTTTAAAATTTCTTTAAAATACTGGTATTAACTTTGTGGCGTCATTATTAATAAATGGATTAAAAATTACTTTGTATTCACCACTTTGTTTAGAAAGCGATGCTTTCTTCATCAGAAATATATAGAGTACTAAAAAATAATATTGTCAAGTATAGACAAATGATAAGCATGGAACACAATAATGTCAGAATAGATAAATAAAAAAATAACAAAAAAATAACATAAATAAAAAATGTGGTTTTTAATCATCAAATTTAAATTAATAGAAAATATATTAAACAAAACACTTATTATTATTATATAGGCATGATCAAGTAAATCAAATATTTGAGTCGGGCTATATCAGAAGTTAGAATAACAGAAGAGAATGTATGAGACGTTGTATGAATGTGAATGACGCAAGTGTATGCCAACATCGAATTGTTTAATGGTCCGTCCTCTCTGCCTACCCCTGCGGATAATCGGCACGATGGTTAGTTAGTTAGTTAATCAAAGTGAGCACGGTTGTAAGAAATAACGGTTTAGATGTTTGTAATGTGCATAAATACTATTGAAAACAATAAACTAACAATAGGTAATAGTATAATGTTATCCGATTTTCCGTTAATTTTTTTTGATTTTAACAGTATAGAATATTTAGAATTTCGCCTCTCTAGGAAGAACGAAATATGTTTGTATATCATTATGAGTTAATGATGTACGTAAATAAGTTCAAAATTGTTGCGTTTGGGGGAGAGTTCGCGTCCAAATAGTTGTCAAAGATGAATACTTGGAGCAAGCGAATGAGTTCGTTTATTTGGGAAGTATGTTTATGAGAAATGGAAAGGCTGATAGAGATATTTACTTATTTACTCTTCTTCTTCAGTCACTTCCTCATTGCTGAGGATCATCGCAATCACTCTAAACTCCCTCGTGTACAAGGTTCCTCCATTTTTCGCGATCTAGAGTTGCGTAGAAAGCTACGGAAACCGATATTCCGGATAGCTGCAAGATTTGGTCACTCCAAAGCATCAGATATTTGTGAGACGACGTGTGAATGCGAATAAACCAAGGAGTGTGTCCCGAGACAGACATGTCTGGCTGTCTATCCTCTCTCCCCACCCCTGCGGTTAAACGGTGTGATGGTTAGTTACTCAATTAAAATTCAAAGCATTGCCAAAAAACATATTTCACACGATTTATTTATAAAACAAATAATGGCCTGATATTTTGCTTTCCGGACCTGTCCTGTCTCATT
This sequence comes from Halesus radiatus, assembly GCA_022606495.2. Lineage (NCBI taxonomy): Eukaryota > Metazoa > Arthropoda > Insecta > Trichoptera > Limnephilidae > Halesus > Halesus radiatus. Next base: position 16,529 of record JAHDVE020004761.1, on the reverse strand, counting down.
CCTTAAATAGAAGAATATGGACTTCAACGCTACGGAAAAGAAGGCAGGAAACGCGGTATAAATCTTATTTTATAGCTGGAATTAAGCCGGGAATGCTTTTGCACGGCAAGTGTAGGTTCCGCCAAGGAAATAATATGTGTGGAATTTAATGCCAACTGTTAGAACTCGTATGGAAATTGGATCAGGAGGAAGTATTCCAGTTATCCCCACTATGTCTACCGTCCGGGCCTCCGCTCTACTCGCCGACTAGGTTATGGGAAAATCGCTAAATATTCCATTCATCCGGCTTGTTTTTGCGATCCAGAGACTCGAAAGAGAAAAAGAAGATCCTTCCAAGTAAAAGTTAATAGTTCATAGTTCAAAACTAGGTAGAGTATTGCTATACATACACATGGAACTTTGTTACGTGTTCGATTTACGTCACATGCAAAAACACTTTGACGAGGATTTCGTCACTTCATATAGGTAATGCAAGAAAACTGCATTTAGCCAAAGAAATTTTAGATGCTTTGCAATAAAGGTAAGTAATGTACCTGATCCCAAATTACGATGTACGAGTATGTAAATTGGACAACAAGATTTGGATAGCTAGCAAATACAGAACAAATATTTGTTTTTTAAATATCCCTATATGTATGATACAATGTTCAATTGACGCTTTAAACTTTTTAACATAACATTATACCGTAAATTGGAAACTTTGTAAGCTTTGTAAACTTTGTAAACTTTGTATACTTTGTAAACTTTGTAAACTTTGTAAACTTTGTAAACTTTGTAAACTTTGTAACCTTTGTAAACTTTGTAAACTTTGGAAACTTTGTAAATATTGTAAAAATGGTAAACTTTGTAATCTTTGTAAACGTTGTAAACTTTGTACACATCGTAATCTTTGTACACTTTGTAAACTTTGTAATATTTGTAAACTCTGTAAACTATGAAAAATATGTTAACATTTTAAAAATTGTAAGCTTTGTCAACATTGTAAACTTTGTAAACTTTGAAAACGTTGTAAACTTTGTAAACTCTGTAAACTTTGCAAACTTTGTAAGCATTGTAAACTTTGTCAACTTTATAAACTTTGCAAATTCTGTAAATTTTGTAAACTGTAAATTGTAAACTGTAAACTTTGCATGCTCTCAAAATAGGACCTCCTTGTGAGACAGGCACAGTACCATAACCCTTTTATTGCCTTAAGATTGTATAGATGAATAAAGAAACAAATACTTAGGAATTAAATTCTTGAAAAACTTGAACCAAAATTAAATATGCATTAAAAAAAAGATCACCCAAGCACAGCTTTTTATGGAGGTAAATCTTAATAAAAAAAATATATAGATACAAAAGTATAAATTAAAAGTATATTTAAAAAATGAATTATTACCATTCACTTGAAACATATTTAAAAAAAAATATATATATATATATACATAATACTTAAATGATTGGAGCTTAATGTGAACAATGAATTATATTTATTTAAACTGGAATATATTTATTAGTTCTTAAAAACTTAAGACAAGATTTTTGTGCATAGCGCAAAGGGTAACAATTATTGTTTTTATAAACAATAATTATTAATCTAAAACACTCATCCAAATTGAAAAAAACCTTCCGAGCAAAGATAAATGTCGCCGGCAGGACTCGAACCCGCACCCTTCTAATGTCCGGTCAGATGCTCTACCGTTGAGCTACGTTGGAATATATTTATTTAAATTCTATGACTTACAAAATGTCTGTACTTTTATGTCTAATTGACAAGAGGAAATAATTAAGGGAGAATGATTTGTAGGTAGGTAATATTGGTAAACATTTTTTTTTTCTTTTTGATAATGGTAAACGTTATGCCTATCTGATTTGGAACTATAATGTTAACTGCAGTTTTTCTCAATAAAAAGTACTCGAGAAGTTTCGTTGCCGATGAATTCATGTAAGAAAAATTCAGATAGGTAGAATTATTTTTTAATCTACGCCTTCAAATGAAGCGTTGATCTTAACACTTTTAGTATTTAGACAGATGAATTTACTTAAAAATGTTACTAATTATTGTTATGACGTGCAGTCCATAAACGCTGAAAAGCTGTGCCTACCTTAAGAAAATGAACAAAAGAAAGAGAAATAAAAAAAATCCAACAAATGTCTAACTAAAATGTATTTTTCAATGAATTTGATAATGAATTTGTATTCAAATTATAATTAATGATAATTTTTTTGAGATTTAAAAACCTCATTTTAATATATAATCATTGTAGAAAACAATATTAACATAACCCAAATGAAATATGAAAATGAAATGAAAAGATTTCAGTCGCATCTGGGACTTGAACCCAGATCCTCTGCCTATCCGGGGCAACCGCTTAACCAACTTAGCTAATGAGACCAGTTCAATTTGTGCCATCTTCATCGATATCATATCTCAATTTCAAGATTTATCAATATTATTCTCCATTTTTTATCCCATATTATTGGCAGCTATCTTTATAATGATTACAAAGTCCCTTAGGAACACACTTGCAAACTAGACAGTGTCTTTGGGTTAATATCCGATTTTTTTATTAATATGAGACATCTATTGACTTTTATAAAAGTCTAAAGAATATATTTAATTTTTAATTATTAAATTTGTACCTTAATTTATGAAGTTGGCCACAAAAATCAAGGAAATATGATTATATGATTGAGGTGATTTTCTCACGAAAACGGCGCTATAGAAATAATCCATTTATTATAAAATGGTGATTTTCAAATATTCACTGCACAAGCACATTCATACCCGAACTGCACCCAGCCTACCTTTGGTCATAAAGAAATGCACACCACTGGTTATCAGTTGTTATAAAAATACGAATATTCACAAAGAGTAAACCCTAAGCCCCATATATAAGATATGAATAACTGTTTCGTCGTTCAAAAAGCCATCACAATAAAAAAAATAATGCTTGCAGAACTTAACAATAACATTAATAAATTTGTTATATAATTGAAAATACACTTTGTATATACCACTTTACTTAAAATATATAAATATTTCTACATGTTTCGATAGCAATGTTATCATTATTATTATTATTATTATTATCAAAATTACTATCATTATTATCAATACTATCGAAACATGTAGAAATATTTATATATTTTAAGTAAAGTGGTATATACAAAGTGTATTTTCAATTATTTAATTAATAATGATGCCACAAAGTTATCAATCATTTGAAGAAATTATTAATAAATTTAATTCAACTATTTTTAAAAAATTTGACGTAAATAAATTTTAATGTTATTATTCTTTTTTTATTTTTAATTTTGCTGCGGTTAATCCACACTATGACGACTTAATTATATGATTTAAATTACTCCTACCCAATTCTGATTGCGACAGGTTTTTTAAAATAATGATTTATTATCGGTAAAACTAATTTGGTTAGAAAATAATTAAAATTCTATAATCTGTGAGGTTTTTAAATTTATAATGTGTTTCGCCCATATTTTGAAAATGCCCTCCAATGCCGAAACAGCTGTCACAATAATAAAAACTAAAAACATTTGCTGAACTTAAGAATACCACAATTAAATTTCATTTACATTAAATTAAAAAATAAAATTGAGTTCTACGAATTAATTACAAGCACAATTAATACCTGATTTAGTTCTATTAAATTTCTAAAAATATATTTAATGTTTTAAGAGCTCTGGAAAAATTCTTTTCAAAACCCAAACGTAATTTCAATGATAAACATGTATTCCGCGCTTGTATCATTACTTGTATATTTTCACGAAATAGTTCCCAGAATCACTAGAACATCACGGAGGCTAAGAAAACACATTATCTGGATCGCTTCTCGTTACCAAATAGTAAAGCTTATGCTCCGTACGCAAAACGCACCCCCATTATTATTATTATCTCACAAATTACATTTATTGTACGGAAAATGATGCTTTTACAGTTAATGACCCGGAGAATAGCAAAGTCAATGTTTTCGTAATTTCACATGGCCTAATTATTAGCCTCCCCTAAAACACGTACAGATTATACAGGACCTTGTTTTTACAGCCATCGCGGCCCTTACATAAAAAAACAGGCTAATTGACATCACAATTAACACGTCATTCATTTACGTCAAAAGGCTTCCCTTCATATATTTTATGTACACATAAACACATCAACTTATACGTTAACTAATGACCTAATTATTTTTGATTATGAAGCATTTTTACTCTTTTGAAACCAAAAGTTTGGACCCTAAAACTAAAACACATTAATCGCAAAGCGCAGTTTTACACATAGTTCAACATTATTAAATTCAATCAACTTTTGACGGACAATAACTTATACGTGAAAGGTTATGGAATAATATACCAGCAACACAAATTATAACTACCAACATTTTAATTCAAGTAATTAAAGAATAACAAAATCAGAGTTTCTTTACCGAAAGTCTTACACGTCAAACACACATTTTCCCATCACAGAAATGTAACACATCGTAGGCACAATATCAGTACGCATATCTTAGAAAAAATACTTCTTCAAGACGAAAAATGCATAGTAAAAGCAATTAAAAAGCTATTTGATGTAAAAATTACAAAATGTTAAAATTATTTTCTGAATTTGTACATACAATATGTACATATATTTTAAGTTCACATTTCATTAAATCTAATTAATTGTAAATTCAAAATATACTATTCGTCATGATTGCTCACGCTTCTTTTAAACATATCCGCTTCTTTAAAGGAGTCACAAAAAATAAGAAGCTTCGTTAAGAAACATTTTCTGTGTACTGATTAATTGATTAATGAAATAAATAGGTACCATTGATAAATATTATTACATGAAATTTCGTTTGTTAATATACGTCGTATTATAGATGACATTGTGCCTATCGAAGTGTTTCTTTTGGAAAATTATAGGTCAATCCAAACAGTATTTTGTTAGGATTAAATATTCCAAGTCGCCTCGGCGAAAATGAAAATTTCGTTTAATAGGCAACCATAGCAAATAAATCTCATAGCGCCTGGCACACATATGATGGTCTAACTGCTCAAAAACATTTGAAGATTTTTCTATACAAAATGGCTAATGCGAGTTGGGTCTCAGAACGTGGTGGCATCTCTTAGAAAAAGTGGTATACTTCTTTGATGGAATTTAAAAATTGGCAGTGTACAAATCAGTGTATTGCCTTGCGATTACTTATGGTCACTAGAGCTGGATTTTGAACGAGCGTACACGTTCCAATGTCCAAACTGCCGAAATGAGATTTTTGAGAGGAGTTGCAGGAGTCACAAGATGAGATCGAATAAGATGTTCTACGATCCGGGAGGAGCTAAACATCGAACCACTATTACTCTTCATAGAAAAGTCGCAAGTGAGGTGGCTTGGGCACATGTTACGAATGCCAGAAGGTAAAATTCCACTGAAAAATCTTAGTGCTATTCCAGAGGGGAGACGTGCAGTGGGCCACCCCAGATACAGATGGGAGAAGCAACTCCACAAGCTGGACCTACTTTGGACGGATGCCGTTAACGTAGCACAGGATAGGGACGCCAAGAAGCGACTTGTCGATGCGATAGGTCCCCGACCCGAGTAGGACAAGGGAAAAATGGTGTATGTATGTATGTAATTTAATGGAACAATGACAAATATGTAATAGTATTTTATCATTTAAATTGTCACTAAAAATTAAAACACGAATCGTCACTTGGGATAAATTCCTTTTTTACACTGTGATACCGTGCAAGAATTCCAACTGTCTGGAACCAGTGTAATTATGGCAACCTTTTTCTAGGGTTGTTGTGAGGGTGAAGCAATTATAGAAGGAGGTAGAGAAGGAGAAGAATACGGTTTATTATTTCCTGCCTATCAGAAGCGAGCAATCTGTGGAGGATGTTAAGCTGGGCATTCTCCAATAAATAAAAAAATAATAAAATTTTTGAAAAATGCATAGAAAAACACATTGTAAATTATCAAAAAAATCTTGCCATTGGGAAATGGTTACTAATCATATTTAAATTAAGAGTCATATATTATCAATAGGGTGATACTGAAATTATTTTCGCCACTTTGGAATGAGGAGAAAAAAAATTCCTCCACCGGGATCAGATCCATTATAAAATTCGTCAAACATTCTCAATGCATGGATGTTCAGGGGTAAAGTGTAGTAACCTTGTAAGGTGATGCTGAATAAAAAAAGTACAAAGGATAGATTACTTTTTACAAAATTCCATTTTTTTTCATTGGAATTAATTTTTTTTTCCATGCTAACAATGAAACATTTTTACCTTGAAAAGTTGGAATTTTGGAATAATATATTTCGATTTTTTTTATTCCAAAACAATAAACTCCTAACCGCTTTTAAATTATAAATACAGTTGTTAGTGAAAATCGCCACAAGGGTCACGGCTCCATTCACAATGCATAGAATTTGTGTGTAAAATAGCACCAAAGTTCCATGCAAATAACATACATAGATTCATAATTCGCCCCGTGGCCATTTTCTGTTCTGTACTCTAAATGCTAATGGCGTGGCACATCCGAGGCAGTAGCTGTCCTGACCATAGATCAATGGGTCTTCTAGAATGGAAAATAAAAATATGTTCTTTGTTTTGTTAGTAGAAAAAATATGCAGCAAGACAGAAAGGTAAAGTTCTAAAATTGTTATAATATCTTTAAGTAGTTTTGTGATGGTGCTTAGTTCTTAATGCTTAATAAAAAAATTGACATAATTTTAAAAAGAAGAAACATACTAAAGTTTATTTTATTTCTAAATTAGTTGATATGTACCCGGCCTTGTTCGTTTTTTTTTAAATTAACTTTTGAAGTTGTGAATTGTTGCTTGTCGTTTGGCTGCAATAATTTATTTGACAGCGAAAGTAATGCCTTACGACTATTATTAGATTGTGTGATATCTCTATGGCTAACTTCAATACAGCATGTCCGGTACAGTATTTTCATACTGATTTTAAAACGTTATAGCAACAGTTTTACATATTGGATTTCATTCAAACTACTATCTAAACTTTACAGTAATATAAACAATCTGCGCTATTTTTAGTAAAATCGGTCAAATATTTTTCGAGAAAATCGAGGACAGACAGACAACATTCATATGTAAAGATTAATACGAATAACTTTGCTTATACTGCTTTACGTAAATATCAACACATTACGAAGGCAAAATTTTCCTCATCAGAATAAATAGTGCTTTACTCGGGTCATGTCTGAAGTCGGAATAATAGAAGAGAATGTATAAGACGATGTTTGAATGTGAATGAAGCAAGAAGTGTATGCCAAGATCGAGTTGTTTGGTGGTCCGTTCTCTCTGCAAAGTTATTCTTATTAATTTATTGACGCCACAAAAGGACTACAAATCTACCGTGGGAAAATATTTTATATATTTATATGGCTCATGTCTGCCTTGTCTACTGAGTTAATGAATATTTTTTAAACCGTTCTTAATGAGCATAGAAATTGAAGCGTCCATATTTTTTGCATAACTAATTATTTTTATTTAGTCATTAGCTGTAATTTCTTTTGTTACTGTTTATAAATGGACTCATTTTTTAAATAATGCATTAACCATCAGCACCCAAAAATACACACTTTGCAGGTTGCTAACTCATAAAATACTACGAATGATTTATCTGTAAATTCTATACGGGTGATAAGGAAAATATACAAGGTTTCAAAAGACAATAATACTTACACTGCAAACATTTAATTCTGCACGAAATTTTAGACACAATGTTCATAATTGCTGTCTTTGCTTTTCCAAAATGCATTTCTTTTCAGACATTTTGGAATATATTGCATAGAATTTAAGGATAATCATTGTTATTGTGTTTAATTGGTAGAACCCCTTGTAATTTTTAATAAAATTTTACGTAAATCAAATTCAATCAGTCTCAATGTGGCCTGTCCATATTTTGAAAATGGATTTGAATGCCAAAATAGCTGTTAAAATAATTATCGTAAAAAACGTAGCAAAAAAAAAATAGAATTTAATGATTACAATTTGAGGATTTTGACTTTTGAAATCTTATGCACTTTCCTAACTATCGTATGTAATTTGCAAAAAAAATATTTGTCGTATTGCTTAAGTTAGCAACCTGGAAGGGAACGTTTATGGTCATTTTTGAGTGCTGCCCCTTAAATGTAAGTAACGAATAATGTTATAATAAAAAAAATCCTTTCTCGAGATTCATAATACCCGTGGCTCTTACCCCCCTAAGAATGAAAGGCTTCGGAATATCATCTAATAAAAGCCTTGGAAATATTATTAATTCAAATATCTCAGAAAATGCACGCGAAAACTTTTCGGATTGTGGAAAAATGCGAACTTTACTTGGAAATATTTTCCAGCGGGGGATCTCCTAAAAAGTTTAGAATTTTAAAATGACGCAGAATAGAATATGTTCGTGTTTCCGAATTGAAATTTTTAATGTATTCAAAGGATTGATATTCACTTTGTGGCGTCATTTTTTAATTTTTATTGTCAATGAACCCGATTTTCTGGCTAATAATATTTAGAAAGACTCTAAGAATAAATATAAAACTTATGTGCTTATTGAAATTTGTCACCACTTTAACTAGACCATCCTGGCAGAGGTAAGGAAAACACGATTTTTGTAATGTCACTATTAATACTATTATAAAACCTGATGTAAAATATGACCAAAGGGCGCTATAATAAAATACATTTTAAAGTTTTATAAATATGTATTTATTATTATTTATAAACTACCTATTAAGTCCTGCTAAGATAAATATACATTTATACATTGTCTCAATATCTACACAGTTTATTTTGATCTTCTCATTAAATTTTTTTTTTAAATATTATTTTTATTTACGTTATCAATGACTTTCTTTCTGATTTTTTCAGCATGTATTTAACCTTGATCATCGAGATACATGGTTTTCTTAGTATTTGGTATTGAGTTAAATATCATAGGTACTCGTATATTGTAACCTAATGTTCTCAGCCTTGTGGATCTAGCAATGCGTTGTTTTATGGTATTTGGCATTATGTTAAATATCATACTTATATTTTATTTTAACATTCTCTGTCTTATGACTCTAGTATTGTATAAATTAGTGTATAAAGTTACGAATTCAATTAAAGGTATCCTTGAAATAATCATAAAAATACGCATTTACATTGATATAGAAGCATTAACAAATTACACCTTTATCAAAAGTACAAAAATGTCTCACACTGTGAAGAAAAAAAAATTGTGTGTTAAAAACCATCAAAATTATAAAAATAGCTAATTATTACAGTAATTTGAAATAGAATTTTCGAATTTATTTTAAATACTACTGGATGTGAAATTATGGAATGGTGAATTTGGAGAACGCTTTGGAGTATAGTATGTTCCTTTCCCGTTCATCCGCTCCACACCAAAACCATCTACTCGTTCATTTCTTAACGTTGGTCGCTTTTACTGCACACTCTTGTTATTACATGATCATTGGCCTTCTTTACGAATCACCTCACTTGTAAAAAAAATTTAATTTTTTTTTTTGCCAAGCAAACGCCTAAAGCATTCATTGATCTTACTACGTATTTTCTGCTACAACATCAGCAAATTTGTTTTTCTTTCCTTGCTTACCACATAAAAATTCATAGAATTCTTGCAATTAATTAAAGATAAAACGCTAGGAAATTAACCAGGAAAAACTATAAGAAGTGGTTTTTGTCTGATTTTCGCAAGTCTCTTAAAAATGCTTTAGTTCTCTATTACCTACAAATTGAATTGAGTCACTCAGAAAGCTCGATTCTACGAAAAGTTATTCAAAATTTACGAAAATTGTTCCGAATAAATTTGAACTCAATAGAATCTCAAAGAATAGAACCGTCAAAATAAAAGGCCACGATTGATGGCTTTTCAACAAATCTGAAATTCATACGTTTTTTGGCACGGGTTTGATAAACGGTCAGCAATTCACCTTAACCCTTATTCAATTCAGTTTCAAAGTGCAATCCATTCAAACATTTCATACTGTTATTTCTTAGAATTTTTATCGTCGAGATTGAATAATATTTCTCGGGAGAAAGATCCGTTTTTCAAATTTTGCCTTATCGGATTTAAAGTACCATTTAGTTACTAAAAACTTTTAAACTTCGAATGACTTCAGTCTTTCCATCGACCGTAAAGTTGCTGTCGATTAGGTCAGAAATCTCTTTCTAGACAAAAAACTGCATTTTTTTTAAACCCAGGTCTGGTGCCATCAAAACTGTGTGGGAAAACACATTATAAATGTAAGTACCTAACAGAATAGAGAATTTTAATTATTTTAAACATCGGCTCAAATTAGAATTGGGTGGGAGTAAATAAAATCATATAAATAACTCGTCGCTAGTTTGAAAATGGCATTAAAAGCCGAAACAGCTATCATAATAATGAAAAAAGTAAAATACTTGCAGAACTTAATAATAAAATTAATAAATTTTATTTCCATTAAACAAAAAAACAAAGTATATGGAGTTCTACGAATTAAACACAAAAAAAAAATAAAACTGTACATAATTTTATTTCGGAGAATCTTATGTCAAATTAATGCTCATTATTAACTTGCTACACTTTTCATTGAAGTTAAGTCAAATATGCAGCTCTACTGTACTGTAACATATATTTTTGTTAAAAACATTTTTTTTTTTTTTAAATAATAATATATGAATAAAGAGTAGTAAATATTAATAAGTAAATATTAGTAGTAGATATACAATAAAAATTAAAATTTAGATTATAACTGTTAAATAATAATAATAGGTAAATAATAATAATAAGTAAATATTATTAAGCATATAATAATACACATTAAATATTAAGCCAATATTAATAGATATATAATAATAAGTACTTAATAATGATAAAAATAGGTAAATAATATTTAAATAAAAATAAAAATAGGTAAATAATAATAAGTAGATAAAAAATATAATTATAAGTAAATAGTAATAAGTAGTAATCAGAAAGTAATAAGAAGTAAATAGTAGTAAGTAAGTAATAATAAGTAGATAATAATGTTAATATCGAGCGTATATAATGTTTCAACATTGATTACAACATGAGGGATAACATGGATAAAGCGAAATCACCACTCTCAGCTAACATAGATTTTTTGATCACTTTTTTTTATTATCTAATCACATTATCTAATCGATTCCAGTGTTCTACTTATTTGTTTATTGCTGAATGGGTAGATACAGTGGCGGGGAGTCCATAAAGGCTGAAAAGCTGTGCACACTTTTGATTACTTTTTCTCATGACAATCGTCGATAAAATGTTTTATCATGCCAAATTTACACTTTTTAGTAAATTTATAAAATGGACCATTTTTAAATATCCGACAGAAATCTATACTAGAACTTCCAAAATTACTCAATGCGCATCACTGGAAGATTTATATGCTACTAATAGTCTTATTGAACTTTCAAGGTCAAATCGAGACGTCTGCGATGATCGCTCTTTTCTTGAAAATGGCGCTCTCATTTGGAGTAAACTTCCCCCCAGCTCTTATCAAGAAATTTACTGAATTTAAACGGACGTTAAAAACAAAATTATTTTAAAAAATCCTACTGTCCATAAACTTCTCTTTAATTTATTGTCATTAGCCATTTTCTCGAGCTGCCGGTAGTTGTTTGCTTTCGGTTTCCTCCGTATTTTTTTTTTTTTTCAGTTATTGCTGAACATAACCCGACTCCTCTCTCAAAATGTTACTATTATTGTGAATGTATTATTTTGTATAGCCATGTATATACTGTATAATATTTTGTAATTTTATTAGATGAATATGCACGTAAGGAGTACTGTAGGGGTTATATTAGGAATAAGCAAGAATGTATGTAATATGTTAAGAATGTATAAATAGAATATGAGAGGAGCACTGTAGGAGTACTACTGAATGGAGTTAGCCAATCATATTTTTAAAGTTTATTATAGTAAAGCGCACTAGAAGTGAAATAACACAAAACTGCGCAATATAAATACTTTGTTATTAATATTAAATGTACCTTATATTGGATTCCTTAACAGACTGCATTGGATAAGGATTATGATATCCATTATAAGTTATTCCACGAATATCTATATACATAAAAATCAATGTAAGTTTGTTTGTTTGTTTGTCCTCGATTTTCTTGAAAATTACTTGACCGGTGTCGCTGAAAATAGCACAGTTTGTTTTTATTAGTGCCGAGAAGGTTTAGAAAGTAGTTTGAATAAATACGTAAAACTGTTGCCATAACGTTTTAAAATTAGTATGAAAAACATTGAACCCGCCATGTTGTATTGAGATTAGCCCATATATATACCACTCTGGTTAGCCACAGATTGCATATTTAAAAGAAAAGAGTTTCTTTGGGTAGAGTATTTTCAAAATGGAAAATACGAGCAGGTACCTCCTTAAGAATTATGATTTAGATATATTTTGAAAAAATGAACGTTTAGAATGAAATAAAATATTCAAATGAATGTTTCTGTTTCATTTGGGTTATGTTAATATTATTTTCTAAAATGATTAAATGTTTCTTTATTTTGAGATAGTTACTTTCGCTGTCAAATCAATTATGGCACCCCAATGAGAAGCAATAATTCACAAGTTCATAACTTTATTCCGAAAAAAAATCCCGAGCAAGGCCGGGTACACATCAGTTAGTAAAATATAAATTAGAACTTGGAAATCGAGGGAAAATAGCGATTTTTATGAGTTATGGGTTAAATCTTATATTAGTTAATACAATACTTTTACGTGAATTTGGTGGCCGGGGTGATGGTGGCATATTTATTTTAAACGTTAAAGCTCGTGGTTACACCACATACTAAGGTTTTTACGTCATCCCAAAACGCGAATAGATTTTAACACCCTTATCTCCCGCCATATATTATCCCTCCCCTCTAAATCTGCAAGTGGATGCTTTTCAGAAGGGGACATTATCAGCCCCTGAAAAATTCCCCCCTCACTTATCCGCCCCTCCGCTACCGCCACCCTTATCACGGGATCCGGCGTGAAGTGGACAGCGGAAGATAATCCGGAATTAAGCGGAGAATTGTTTTGTTGGAGTATCTCCCACATTAAATTGCGCCGAATCCTCGTTATCCTGGCCATTTAAGGGATTGTATTCGGAATATTTTGTTGAATATATCTGAAGTGAATCAGCGTGCTTTAAAAAAATCATTATGTGGCGGTTATTACAGAACAGGAACTTCTTATAATGAAAGATATATCATTTTATATAATTTATTTGTAAACTATAACAATTCATTAGATAGTATACTTAAATGAAATAATAAAACTTTGCGTATTGCGTAAGAAGCAATTACTTTGTGGTTTGACGTATTTATTAAATAAAGCAACCACTTCGTTTTAAACCACTAACTTATTTTTAAAATTATCACCGACCGGTTTCGATTCTCTCAAGCTTCCTCGGGGTAAATCTTAAAACTAAACAAAAATACAAGGAGTGCGCATATATATAGTTGGAATATACAAAAGGAAGGACACAAAATATAAAATAAAACTATGGAATAATGAGACAGAGATATGCTTACATGTAACAAAATGGGACAATGTGACAGAGATATGCTTACATGTAACAGAATGGGTTCATTGGTTTCGATGCCCTGAAAGAATAGAGTTCAAGATCTGCTTACTGAACTTCAGGGCATTGCAGGGAATGGCGCCAGCCTATATATCTGAACTATGCATCCGGCAGGACTTAAGTGATAGACAGCTTACTCTGAGGTCAGCAGATCTAGATGCTACTAATCGTATAATTGAACTTTCAAGGTCAAATCGAGCCGTCTACCATGATCGGTCTTTTCGTGTAAATGGCCCTCTCATTTGGAATAAACTTCCCCCAGCTCTTACTAATATCCAGTAATTGACTGAATTTCAACGGTCTTTAAAAACAAACTTATTTAAAAAATCCTACTGTCTATAAATTTTAATTTCTTTTCAATTTATTATAAAAAGTCATTTCTTCAAGCCTCTGGTAGTTGTTTGGTTTCGGTTTCCTCCGTATATATATATTTTTTAATATTTCATGTGAAGTCCAATATTGCTGAACATAACCCGACTCCTGTCTTAAAATGTTACTATTTTTGTAGTAATATTGTGAATGAGTTATTTTTGTATAGCCATATGTATACTGTATAATATTTTGTAATTTTTTTATGAATATGCACCTAAGGAGTACTGTAGGAGTAGTATTAAGAATAAGCAAGAATGTATGTAATATGTTAATAATGTATAAATAGAATCTAAAAGTAGCACTGGAGGATACCACCGAATGGAGTTATTTAATCATTTTTAAGTTTATTTATAGTAAAGCGCACTTGAAGTGAAACAACACAAAACTGCGCTATATAAATGATTTGTTATTATTATAATTATTAATGGGAAAATGTAACAGAGATATGCTTACATGTAACAGAATGGGACAATGTGACAGAGATATGCTTACATGTAACAGAATGGGACAATGTGACAGAGATATGCTTACATGTAACAGAATGGGACAATGTGACAGAGATATGCTTACATGTAACAGAATGGGACAATGTTACAGAGATATGCTTACATGTAACAGAATGGGATAATGTGACAGAGATATGCAAACATGTAATAGAATGGGACAATGTGACAGAGATACGCTTACATGTAACAGAATGGGACAATGTAACAGAGATATGCTTACATGTAACAGAATGGGACAATGTGACAGAGATATGCTTACATGTAATAGAATGGGACAATGTGACAGAGATATGCTTACATGTAACAGAATGGGACAATGCGACAGAGATATGCTTTGATGGGAACTGAAACCCATTACTTCATGGTCATGGATCTTGGGGCTTAAGGTCCCAGGTTGACCAAAAGGTCCTAGGTTAGTGTACCAGCTGCTTTCGTTCCATTTTGATTTCGTCTTTTCGGTTTCATGTTTCATTTTGAGAGTTGTTAATATTATATCCTATGATTAAAAAAGTAAAGCAATTGTTAACATAATTAACCTTACATTACACTAAGCGCAGTTTGTATACGTAAGTTCATCTCATAAACATCGAATAAAAATTGCTGATAATGTAATGTTTTATTGATGAATCAAATCTTGTCTTGCGGCCTACGTGGTTGAGGGGTAAGGCTTTCGCGGAGATCGAAGGTTCGAATGTCGATGTATGCACGTAAATCTTTTTTTTTATGTTGTATTATTTCACATTTAATTCGTACAACATTCTGTATTATATATTTGCGGTACATTCCAGAATCTTGGATACTAGCAGTATCTCCCTGATGAAAAACCACCATTTAGAAACGTTGCTATGAATGCTTTTAGACGTGTTTGTTGACCAGATATGAATAGCCAAATGCTTCCCCACCCGTCTTTTTTCTATCTCCATTCTCTCCCTATACCCTTCAGCCTCACAACACACTCCAATTGGGGATGCCATGGTCTCACTGACTCCGGTTAGGAAAGAGCAGTTCGGACTCAATCGCAGTATTCATACTCTTCATCTTCTTCGTATGGTGGAGGAGAGTTGGTGGAGGTCATAGTGGGATGCTGAGGTTATTCAGCCAGTCAACTTGTCCATTGGTTCAGCACAGATGTGCAATAAGGAAACTGATGAAGGGAACATTCTTCTTCGATGTATTAACATAATTTTTTTTAAATTACTGTTCACTTCTGTTAGTTAGAGAATACGACTGCTTTTGCATGATGGCTATCTCGACATGATGAAGCCATTATTAAATCGTGGCCAGGCAACGTAATTCGTCTTATTTTGGTTTTTTCTCCAATCAGAAGTTGCCCTTATCGTCAGACCAATCTTCGCCCTGCACCCTTGAGCCAGGAAGAACTCAGTAGAACAGCAGTAATTACAACGTATGGTTGACTTATTTATGTGAGTTTTGTTAACCAAATAAATAACGTAAAAAAATCAATTGTACGACGTACGTGGCCAGATCAAAGTTCGGATACGGCTTCGCTTGAAAATGCCTAAACAGAGGTCATTAACTTAGTGGGACGCTATTTATTAAGACTGGCCCACACGACTGCTTTGCCTAGAACAAAACTGAAGCCACCGCGTCGAAGGGCTCGGCCGTCCGACGGCACATCGAGATAAACATCGTGTAAGACGGATTCCCTCTCCCCGCATATAACTTTCATATCCGAGATATTAATGATAAAATGGTTACGCATTATTCCGCAAATACATAAACTGTTTTCACACATTACGAGTGAAAAGTCATACTATGTGGAGAATGCTGCAATATTATTGTGCTATTTTATATTATACTATAAAGAGAATTTGAATAAATAAAAATATATCGCCTTTGAGGTGAAATTTCATAAAAACGGCGCTATGGAAATCATTCAAATATTACAATTAATATCATGTTAATTTTCTCACTAAAGGCTGGTTGGTAGAAATTGCTAATTTGCAAAAAATCCGACAATAAAAAAAATCATTAATGAAATAAAAAAATTCAACAAAACTTCGTTTATAACCACGAAATTTATTTATAT